>PVIH01027251.1:0-17289 GCA_004025045.1 Sigmodon hispidus | reverse complement strand
AAATTTTTTTTTTTTTTTTTTTAAAGATTTATTTATTTATTATGCATACAGTTTTGCAGAAGAGGGCACCAGACCTCATCATAGATGGTTGTGAGCCACCATGTGGTTTTGCTGGGAATTGAACTCAGGTCCTCTGAAAGAACAGCACTGGAAGTCAGTGCTCTTAACCTCTGAGCCATCTCTCCAGCCCCAGCATTTTTAAATTCTTTTTACTGTTTTTTTGATAAATACAAAATAAAGAAGGAAAAAAAAGAGAGAAAAAAGAAAAGTTTAAGAAAAAAAAAGGTACCACAACTCTGCACTAATCTGCTCCAGGCTATTCAAAACTTATATCTGCCTTTGTTTTCATTTTTGTCTTTAAAAAAAAAAAAAAACATTGAAGGGGCAGGGATGACATGATAAAATGTATTTAACAAGTGTATTGTCTCATCCCAGGCTCTCACCTCTCTTTCTCACATCTTTCTTTTTCTCTCACACATAGCTAACTGTATTTCAATGTCCTGTAACCTCTCTCATGTCATCTTCAGTTTTCATTTTTCTTTCTTTCCTTCATCAGATTTAAGGCCTTTACCTATAGCATTTTGCTTAAAGCATCTAAGTTAGAAGATGTCCATTGTCAGTTCTTTCTGACACTTGAAATTTTAACCCTTTCCTAGCTTGCTAACAGATACACAGTTCAGCAATATCTTCCTTAATAATAGAACCATCCTACAAAAATTAATCAAGAAATATGGGCGTTTATCTGATTCCCATGGGAAAGTTGATGTCTGACATCCATAAATGCCAAATAATATATAGCAAAGGCCTTAGGGACACAGAAGAGCCTCCCACCTAACTTCTGTTCTTTTCTAGTGATGTATTATCCAAGAATACAACACCTCTCCCACCTTTTATTTCATTGGAGCCCAGTGCAATCCTCTCTCTTCTAGTGACAGACTGGAATAAAGTCACTGTGGCTATTTAGATTTTCCACAGCCTATTATTCTTGACAATTCAGACACCAGCTATTCTTACAAGGCTTCAGAGAAGTATCCATTTCTAATATTTGAGGATGTCTTTCTTTCCTCGGAGCTGTTAATATTGATCCTCTACCTCATCCCAGCTTTTCACTTCCTTTCTGTGCTCACTGCAGTCTGACTTATCTGACATCCTTAACCACAAACATCTCTCTTTTTTTTCCTTCTTTATTTTGTATTTATCAAAAAAACAGTAAAAAGAATTTAAAAATGCCGAAGAGTTAACAATAACTATACAGAGGATAATAATCATAAGCATGGCTTATCAAGGGTGGAACATCTCTTTTATATCACCACATTCTGATTTTGTTCTCATTTTTTCTTTTCCACTATAGACAATAATTATTCTGTTTGTCGCCTGCCCATTTATTGACTGGATTCTCTATCAAAGTCTGTGTTCAATGAGCTTGGAGACAATATTTGATTTTCTCACTGTCTCTCTTAACTTTGAGTCTTTGGAATTGACTGTAATCATTACACTTTAGGCACACAGTAACTTTCAAATATCTACTGAGTAAAATGCATCAGGAATTATCAATCCCAGTCATAGTATTTACAATCACAGATATTAGGAAGCTTTGCTATTTGTTGGGGATTTGGACCATGAGACAATTGGAATAAGAGGCAGTATGACTGGTAAATGTGGCATTCTGGTTACATGGTTTAGTCCTAGGCATGGAGATGTCATTATTGAGATAATCATTAGGGGAGGAATAATTAGCTGACTTAGTTCTTATGGACAATAGCCTTGCCATGATTTGAATGCAATGCCTTCCCATTTGCACACTTTGAAATTTTTTCTTAATTTGGCAGTAGTCTTAAATGGGGCTTTTGGGAAGTCATCAAGGCCATCAGTTTATGAATGCATTTAGTGGTCTTATAAGAGTGGCCCAAGGAAACTTATTTGCACTTTGCTTCTATGATGATAAAATACAGTAAGAAGGCATCACCTATGAGAAAGAGGCTCTTAATAGAAACAGCTTGCTAGGAACTTGTTCTTAATTCTCAATGCTTTCAAAATCATTTATGTACTATGGATTATAGCTGATTATAAACTGCCCCATCCAAAGTATTTGATTATAGCTCAGATTGGATAAGACAATTCTGAAGACTCAATTCCTGTCTGCAACTTAGAGTGTTAAATTCACAGTCAATAGATAGGAGAATATCATTAAAATATGTGGAAAACCATAATGGAATGGAGAAGGAAAAGAGAGGGAAGGGGAGAACATGAGTTGTGACTCAAGACACAAGGGCTGGGCCCTTCCACCAGAAGCTCATTGAGACTAAATGTGGAAAAGTGTCTTATCTATTTCAGGCTTATTCCTGTAATAACTCTACCCGGAGGATTATTTGTACTAGAGTTTAATACATAGCAAGATTCTCTTTATAGTAATTCTGGTCTTTTTCCTCCCAGAAATTTTTCAGTTTTATTAAAATATGAGAAATGAGGACATACACTTTTTGTCATATTTGTGATAGCTTTGTAGTAAGTGTACACTAATATTAGATAATGGCTTCCTATAGCAAACATATGAAACAATTGTTTAATTTTAGTTTTATTGGATAAACTGTGTTGGCCTTAAAAATTATACCAGGATAGTAGGAGAAGACAGAAGTCACTTGTCAGTAAAAGTGTCATGTCATAGTCAATATTCAGTAAATTACCACTCCAAAAACTGTGAATACACTTAAGAGAAATGCAATGAGGAAGAGAAAAATGGAAGGGAATAAGGAAGGAGTCTTAAAGAAAGGTGAAAATCATACATAGATCCAAAAGAAATCACTATAAAGAGGCCCTATAGCCTCCAGAATGTATCACCTGAGACAACAATTCTCAGGCAAGTACAATAAGGAAAGGCTGCAGAAAACTGCCACTTTCCTTTAAATAGATACAGAACAGATATTAACAATAAGTTATAATTTGTAAAAGGCATGAATAGGTATATTTATGGCACTCAAAAAAAAACCACTTTGAATATCTACTTTTGTGGAGGCTTTTTTGATGATGACAAATTTGAGCTCTCTAAATTTTCTTTATGTTCTTACTAAGTTGGTATATTTTAAAGGTCATATGCTGAAATATTTATTCAATACTTAACCTAAGATCAACAGATTCACACATATATTGAAATTACGTATCTGAAATAAAGGGCTACCCTTTCCAAATTATTGTCAGTAGGACAGGCAAAAGATTCTTTTTCAAAAAACCTTAACCATTGTTAATTGCAAGAAAGTTCAGTTAAGCCATAATTTTTAGCTAAGAATATATAAGCAATCAATTCAAACAGTCAAACAAAAGATAAACAAACAACCTACTTATATACTGAATCAAGTTCAAAATGCCTTTTGCTCCTGTTGAACAATTGTGTCCAGTGATAAGAACGTAAACTATATAATGTGGACTTCCCAGAACAGAAGGAATTTCCTGATGTAAGTGTAAAGTCCCCTATGTAACTAATAATAGTAGATTTTTTAAATCATGTAAAACAAAATAAGACCAAAAACATAGTTCAAATGATTTTAAAATTGGCCTCGTGTGATTTTAAATTACTATTCATTTTAAACATTCTGTGGATAATAAAATACACATACTGATTTCTCATTAAAATAATATGCCAAATTGCAAAATAATCATGCTTTTAATAGTATATTATCTTAAGATGCTATCCAGTTAATTAAAGAACACACTTATCTGCCACTTAAATAACCTCCCAGGGGAATTTTAAGTTAATTTATAATAGATGATTTTAAAGCAGATAAGACATGTTATAATCTCTTTTAGGGCAACTCTCTTTTTTACTTATTCACATATAAGTATGGCACTTTGTTTATCTCTTGTCAGTTTTCTTTCCCAGTTCCCTTCAAAATGTTGTGGTGGAATGAGCAGAAAAGGTATCTTTCACCATGGAAAATTATAATTGATGTTCAAACATAAAAGCGTGTATATTAGTGAATAAAGGGTAGAATGGTAGTTACAATACTAGATACTTAAATACTGCTTGCTAAAAAACATTTCCTTCTCATCTGAACCCACAAGTATATTGTAAGTAGGATGAGTCATCTCTGTATCATTTATCTCTATTTCTTTGGGATACCTCTACAGGCAGGCTTGATAATCACTCTAGAAACAAGTGAACAGTAGTAGGAACCTATCTCATTTCTCAATAGGGCTAAATATTTGAAGCTAACAGTAACTAAGGCATTTTCTAACTTCCTACAGTGTCCTGTTACCAACATGCAAAAGTGTGGAAATGTCTCCACTTGTTCTAAACCTGCAGTCACCCTGGAGTCCAGTAACAGCAGAGTGCTCAGGACAGACCATCTGCAGGTAACAGTAACTATCCATAATGGGGAGTCTGGATCTTGCAGCATGAGTATTCATCTGAGAACAAGCCTGTCTCCCAAATCAATAAGGATGGCTTTCCACCATTTTGCAAATTGGGTACTGACATATTGATCAGCCATATCATACCTTGCCTAGATGTCGGATAAACCTGGTTAAACTTAGGTTTATTAAGTTCCATCATGTTTACCGTAGTAAACCAATAAATTTATTAGACTATGGAAATGAATGTTAATGACCTCAAATCAGCCACATCATTGAAACATTTCATTCTACCATAGAGTAAGACTTCCTCATAACTGTCTAGATGGGATTCTCCCCTTCATTTAACTTTCTACCTTCTATTTACTCCAATACTTCCTGAGAGGAGACCATGGGGAGGTGGGACAAAACAGCTTAAAAAGGTGGTGAGGATATAAAAGAGGGAGGAATCAACATCTCAGTGTGGGCTTAAAGACCTTTCTCACTCTCTTCCATGAGATAATGTCAAATTTGAAATTCTCATTTAAATAATCACAGCTATTAATAAGAAGATTAGAACAGCTTTTATGGATGGAAGACAGGGTTACATTTCCCAACACCATAACTACTTAAATGTTAACTTCATTTTGTGTAGTCATTAAAATTAATCCCAATTCTTCCTCCTTTAATTATTAAGCACACGTCAGTGTCCCAAAGAGAACTGTAATCACTGAGACTTTACATCTCATTCTCTTTCCAAATCACATATATCAAACCTTCTTTCTCTGTTTTTCATCATTACTCTTTAGTTGCTATGTTATATATGGTGTCTCAGTCTAGTCCACTGGGATTTCCAGAACTAGGACTTATGTGAACATGGTCTGAGGCAATAAAGATGAAGATGGAGTTCAGAAAATATTGGTCAAAAGAAATAAATTTATTAACCAAGAGTGATAAATTTAATAATAATTATTAAATTATGCAATATGATGGATATAATTAAAAATAATATATTATTGAAACTTTCTAAAAGAAGTATTAAATGTTATAAAAATAACAAAGTTATAAGGTAATACATAAGTTATCAGTATGACTTAGCCATACATATGTATGTATATGCATGAATATTAAAGCACCATATTATTCACTATAGATGCAAATCTGTCAAGAAAAGAATTTCAAAAACTTTTTAGCATTTCAGTTCTGCTAAGTAATAAAAACACAGAGCTGACAATCTAATAAGCAATCACTAGATTAGTATTTGTGGGTTCTTTCACAGCATGGGGTCAGTGACTATAATTCATGTGGTGGTATAAAAGGACTTCTTCAGTGGAAGATGCATATAAAGTTATTGATATAGATTGTAATGTAAACAACAGTGTTTTTAGTATGTAGTAATTTGAATCATCCTCATAGACTCATGAATTGAATGTTTGGCCTATAGGCAGTGGCAATATTAGGAAGTATGGCTTTGTTGCAGGAAGTGTGTCACTGTGGGGGCAGGTACTGAAATTTCATATGCTCAAGCTATGCCCAGTTTGTGATATAATACACACTTCTGTTGCCTGCAAATGAAGATGTAGAACTCTCCACCAATAGGTCTGACTGAATGCTGCCTTGCTCTTCACCATGATGATAATGGACTAAACCTCTAAACTGTAAGCCAGCCCCAATTAAATGTTTTCCTTTATAAGAGTTTCTGTGTAGTCATGGTGTTTCTTCACAGCAATAAAAATCTAAGCTACAACATACTACAAATAAAATATTTCTTAAAATTTCAGTATACATTAAATTTGATGACTTAAGAGACTCAAAATCAAAAAAACATAAATATTGACATCTTAATAAACTTGTGAAAAGCATTATAAAATAGATCTTATAATAATTGCAATAGGATTACATTGTCTTTGTCACTCTAATTTAGATTTGATCTACTTTTAAATTGCTACTCAAATATTATTCATTTTTGATATGTTCTTGGAATTATAGGCTCTAAAGAAAATTACTATAGAATAACTGAGAAATTGTCAGTCAACTACAACATAACTAAACATCAGAGAGCATTGGGTGACAAGACTCCCTATCCAATAATTTTTAATTTTCCTGTGTTCAGGACATCTGACAGTGGTCAGATAAAACAGAAATACAAAATGAGCAGCGGATAATTTTCTAAAACTAAAGGGAGAATAATGCTTAATAAAGAAATAATGTGTATTTCAAAAGAATAGTATGGACTAGCTTGGAAGACAAAATTAGTTATCTCAAGGAGAAGTTATGCAAGGAGAAGAAAACATACCCTGGATGATGGCCATGATTATCATGTAGCAATCCTGACTACATTCTCCTGTTAATCCTTTCTTCCCATAAAACTCTTTGCTATTTGTTTATTTACAGGAGCACCTGTAGCAGGATGAATTTGTTTCAGGGATAATAATCCTCTCATTTTCTCAGGGTGGAAATTTTCTTTCTCTTTGATTCTGTTTATACATGTTTATATATATATATATATATATATATATATATATATACTGCTTTTTGAAGTAATTAATAAATATGCTTGGTTCTGAAAATATCCTCAATGATTTACATGATAAAAATAATCCTGTTCTTGAGGATATAAGAAAATGGAAAGATCACCCATGTGTCTGGATAGGTAGGATCAACATAGAGAAAATGGCAATCTTACCAAAAGCAATCTACAGATTCAATGTACTTCCCATCAAAATCCCACCACAATTATTTACAGAACTTGAAAGAACAATACTCAATTTTATTTGGAATAACAGGCAAGCCAGGATTGCCAAAACCAATTTTTCTCAACAAAAGAACCTCAAAAAGCTTCATCATCCCTGACTTCAAATTATACTAAGAGCCACATTAACAAAAATAGCTTGGTACTGGCATATAAACAGACTTGTGGATCAATGGAATTGAATTGAAGACCCAGACATTAAATGCACACACCTATGAACACTTATTTTTTGACACAGAGTCCCAAAATATTCAATGGGAAAAAGATAGTATCTTTAACAAATGGTGTAGGCATAGCTGAATGGTAGTGTGTAGAGAAATGCAAATAGATCCAAACCTATCACCTTACAGAAAACTTAAATCTAAGTGGATCAAAGACTTCAACATAAACCCAGCTACACTGAACTTGTTAGAAAAGAAAGTGGGAAATACCCTCCAACACATTGGCCCTGGTGACCACTTCCTAAATATAACACCAGTAGCACAAACACTAAGAACAACAATCAATAAGTGGGACCACCTGAAACTGAGAAGTTTCTGTAAGGCCAAGGACATAGTCAATAAGACAAATTGACAGCCTACACAATGGGAAAAGATTTTTTACCAACCCTACAAGTGACAGAGGATTGATCTCTAAAATATATAGGGAACTCAAAAAACTAGAACCCAAAACCCTTAAAAACCCAATTAAAAATGGGGTTCAGGACTAAAAAAGGACTTCACAGCAGAAGAATTAAAAATGGGTGAAAGGCACATGAAAAAGTGCTCAAAATCTTTAGCCATCAGAGAAATGCAAATCAAAACAACTTTGAGATACTATGTTACACCTGTCAGAATGGCCAAAATTAAAAACACAGATGACAGCCTATGCTGGAGAGACTGTGGAGCAAGGAGAACACTCCTTCATTGTTGCTGGGAGTGTAAACTTGTTCAATCACTTTGGAATGCCGTGGCGGTTTCTCAGTTAACTGGAAATCAATCTCCCCAAGGATCCAGCAATACCACTCTTAGGCATATACCTTAAAAACGCACATTCACACGCCAAAAGAATTAGCTCAACTATGTTCATAGCAGTATTATTCATAATAGCAAGAACCTAGAAACAATTTAGATATCCCTCACCTGAGGAATGGATTAACAAACTGTGGTATATCTACACAATGGAGTACTACTCAGCAGTAAGAAAAAAATGATACTCTAAAATTTGCAGGCAAATGGATGGATATAGAGAATTTCCTCCTGAGCGAGGTATCACAATCCTAGAAAGAGCAGCAGGGGATGTAGTCACTCATTAGTGGACTTTAAAAAAATATATAAAAAGAGATGATGTCATTGTACACAAGAACTCAAGACCAGAACATTGCTAAATGACACAATGCCTCACTTCTGCATTGATGGCTTCTGGCAGAGGAGTCTGTAAGGAAAGAATTGTTTGCTTTAAGGGTCTGGCCACAGGTAGTTTAATTATGCTCCAGTAATCAAATGAGCATCATAAATGGGCAGTTTTGTACATAGGAAGATTATAAGAGTGGGCATGATATTGAGAGGTCTGTTATCTGAGTTTGATGGGATGCATGATTTAAAACACCAAATAATAAATATATATATGAAAAAATCTTTAAAAAAAGGAAAAAGAAATACTACAATTAATATCAGGGTTTCATTGGCTTTGTAACTTTTAAAGGCTTGGTTTATTATTTTAAGTTTTATGGAATAATATGATATGTATTTGTCATATTTCTTTAAGTTATAGTAGAGTTCAGTAGACTTAAAACCCCAATTCTTATAAGTTAGCTTTTAAAATATATATTCTTTCAACATATTTCTTCTTTACAGTGCTTGGATTTTTTTCTGGTGAGTACATGTTCACAGTCTTTGTCAGTTCATATGTGCAAAAGTCCTATTATGTTAAGAAGACAAGTTTCCTTGGAGTCATCTACTACCTCATACTCTTAAAATCTTTCTACCTTTTCTTTTGCACAAATCCCTGAGCCCCAGAGGAAGGGGTTTGATGAAGAGTAAGTATTTCAAAGTCTTTATCTCTGTATATTTTCTAGGTATGTCTCTGTGTTATTTCCCATCTACTTTAAGAATAAATTTCTGATGAGTGTGATGAGGGCTTAATGATGCACTTATCCATGAATATAACAGTATGTCATTAAGAGACATTTTATTGTTATGGACCTTTAGCATAATAATAGTATTTTATTTAACCTATGCCCATGGCCTACCTCTCTATTCTCTTGTTCTTGGCCATTTTAGCAGTGTCAGGTATGGGTGAGTCTTATTTCATGCAGTGTGTCTTAAATCTAATAAAAAAAAGTGTTTGGTTACTCTACTAACATTTATTTTACTATTATAGAAGTGTATCTTACAGGCAAGCTACCATGTTCAATACAGAGTTTCTAGCTGGGTGAAACTGATAATTAGTCTTCTTCTCCTATAATATGTAAAATAACTTGTAGAACCATTAATAGTAGTCAATAGGGGTAAAGTTTCTAGCCAGGCATCAGACCAATTTCTCCATCCTCAATGCCAGGCATAAGTGTTGTCCTCAGTAGAAGGGTCTTGACATAAATTATGGAGAACAATAAACAGCTTTGATAATATCTGGTGTAGATTGTGATTTTTGTGGGAATTGTTTGTCCAAAGACTCAACAAAATGTAACTTTTGTCACCCCATTATAGGGTGATTTCATTTCAATCAAAATTTCATTTCCTTTTATAAATATGTATACTTCTGGAATCTTTTAAGTTTATCTTAGTGTCAACTGGCATCATTTGTGCTTTAATACTCAAAGGCCCCTCCTTTTGGTTGTTTAACAAACTATGTTTTCATTTGAATTGAGGTTTTACATTTTTCAAAATAATTTCAGATAATCCCTTATAAAAATAATAAATCCATTTTAATGCCCCTATTTTAAAAAATGAAGAATTAGGAACATACATTAAATCATCTGCACATAATTAACTTGGCAAGTAGTCAATAGCTCAGGTATTACACTTTCTGATTTGAGACACCTGATGAATCCTTATTTGGTTTGAAATATATATCATATGCTTTTTCTGTTTTTATAAGAGAAAACAGGAGAACTAATTTATCAATGCACACAAAACTATGTCATGTTATGAGGTTTATATTATTGGTACAAGTTTACATGGGACATTCTTAAACCATCCTTTCATAGCATTGTGTATTGCTAAATGAGATAAAAAGATAAGCACTATTTAAAAGGGAATGAAAAAATAGTCAGTAACAAACACCTTAAAATCATACATGTTCTTACCAAGATCTTACTTGTCTCTCCCATCACAACAGAATTAGGGGAAAGAAAGTGACTATTGAAATAAGAACCATGATTAGTCAAAAGAAAGTGGCTTACGCCTGGAGAAACATGTAATTTTCTAAGTATGTTTCTCAGGAAAAGCAACTCAAGCCCAAAAATGTAAATGGTTTTATAGTTCAAACTGCCCAGGAATGGCAGCTGAGAGAATGATTTCAAGTTGTCCTTGAGGTCTGTGATCTGACACTCCTGTGTAATCAGAATGGGAAAGTGAGGACCGGATAGTTGTCCTCATCCTGAAAGTTTAGAGCTAGCTATCTTAACAGGAAAATGGGAGAGCTCTGATTCAGAGACATTTATCTTTAATTTGTGTAATTTTACTGATCAAAATCCAGAGGTTTTCTTCAAACTCAGTGGGTCGGAAGTGGAGGCACATCAAAAGGACAGATTACAACAAAGCTTCCTAACAAGTTATGAGTCACATAAAAAGAAAAGCAATTACATTAGGCAAATGTCATATCTAGTGTCTTTATGTTTTAACAACTGCAAGCAAATATTTAAAATTTAAACACTGGTTGATTTAACAGGAAGAGCCCTAGATTCATAGATAATATCAACAGTTGCTTTAAATACTCTTTAAAAATTGATATAGGTACACAAGAAAAATAATCTTTAAAATCCTCACAAACACTGCATAAGGCATCCTGCAAAGGTATAATGTTCATTCCAAATGATTTTAAAGGTGTGCATTAACAGGAATTTCTGAATTAATTCTAAATGTAGAGCTGTTTGAAAAGGGAAAAGGAAATGACAACATTGTTTACAAATGACCTGATTTTACAATTTCTTTCACCTACTGTTGCAAAGAAGGTGTCCATACCATTGCAATATAGTCCATATTAGCAAAATTATCAAACTTTTATTAAATGATTATGTTTCAGATTCAGATGCTGCCACATGGTGTAAGGTTTGCTTTTGTTTTATTATTTGTTTGTTTGTTTATTTGTTTTGTAAAAAGGTACTACTATCTGTCCTGACAGCTTGAAAGTACTAAAGGAAATAATGGGGTGTAAGAAGAAAAAACCTGGTATTTGAAACTTTTTGAAGAAAATATAATATATGAGCATAATTGATAAAAACAGAAAACAAATGTTTATTCTACAACTTCTATTTTTATTTGTTCTGAAGAGTTAGAAAACTAAATTATGAAATATAAGTTGTCTACTTGAGCAAATCAAGTTGTATATTTTTCAGCCAAGGAATGATGAATATTGCTGAGAAAATAATTACACTATGCATCTTAATTAAATCTATGCACATAAACTATATACTACATCTATGTAACTAAATTTAAACCTTTGAATTACATATTGGACTTATATGCAATTTCCTAGACAGTAAAAGTTCTAGTAGTGATCTTCAGCACATGGAGTATAGGGAATGGGCCATAGCGGTAACACACTTAGAACCATGTTTGCGATATAACACATATTAAATACACATATTTTTTTTTAAAAAAAAAAAAAAGAGAATATGCTTTTGAGATTGGAGCCATGAGTGACAATTCTCTGTGGAATCCCTCTGTGATGTCCTATGTGCATAAACTCATTGAAGATATCAAAGGTAATGGATTAACATGCCCCCAAGGAGCTGTCTTTGACTTTTATAAAGCAAGGTAAGCATAGAAACCAGAGTGAATGTTAAGGCTCTTGAAAACTATGACAGAGATCATCATGCTAGCACATAGATAGCTTAGTAGAGGGAATTTCTTGAATTCTCAGTACTATTTACAACCAGAGGCCAGCCATAAAAGTCAGAACTTAAGACGCTGAATGGAAGAACTCCAGAGCCTCCTTTCTCATTAAGCTTGAGAGACAGAAGAAGGAACAAAATTTAAATTGTTTCATATTAGTAAAGAAATACGGTATTTCTTTTTCCCCTGTTGAAATGAGCCTAATATCCTCAATTTTTATTGTTTTTCTTTTCCTTTCTTCTCTCTTATATCAGAATGTAATCTCACCTACACCCTCCATCTCCTTAAAGGGAGAAACTTAACACAAATGTCTAGGGAGTAGGGTTGATATGATTTTCTCAGTATTTGTTAAATGTAAGAGAGAACAACAGAATTCTGTAATTTGAGGAATTGTTCAATGTATGTTGTGTAAACGAGTGCTTCATACAATTTTTCATTTAAGAGAAGAATAAACATAGAGGGGAGTACATGCTCCTGTGAGTCTCTAAAGGTGTAAGTATTTATGATATATCAAAATATTCATGATTTGACATTATACTGCAAAAAATCTATGTCTTCTACCACATATCTACCACTATAATAGTTAAAAAGGCTTATGTCAGGGGCAGATTTATCTTATAAATTTGATCAAGTATTGTGAAATTTCTTAGTAGAAATTATACTGCAGTTTGAAAACTATGATTTTTTTCCCTAAAAGTTTTGATACTTTTCTCTAATTATAAAAACAACACAAGGAAATATTTAACAAACTGAGAACTATATTTAAAGTAGCAAAAAAAGCAAGCCAAAAGAAAAACCAATAACAAAATCTCAGTCATCATCCAAGAGACATCTATGATAATTTTGCAAGTATTCATGTTTTAAAAGTCCTTGTACAAACTCTGTGTGTTTTCTCTCATATGCAAATCCTAGCCCCAAGGCTTTATTTCTGTGTATACACCTTGGAGAATTACAGTCTAAAACCTACAAAGGGGATGGCAGGGCACCCTAAGACAGGACATACAATACCACATAGGATAACTGAGGATGGAGAGGATTGTATTGTGGGTTGAAAGGTTCAAACAGGGAGAATGGAGGAGGAAAAAAGGGTTGGGGTGGGTATAAATAATACAAAGGGTATGTGTAGTAGCACGAATGAGACTCTGAGCCAAATATCCGGGGAAAGCTGAAATATCAGAGAGAGAAAGCACCACAGTCAATTCTCACCAAACTGTCTTACAACTTCCTCAGCCTTGCTCCTGGTCACTTTTGCCTGTTGCTTCTGCCAGTCGCTTAATGTCAGTTGCTTTTGTGTCTCTGGGTTTCTACAAGCCCTTATATACCCTATACCATCCAGTTTAGGATTAAAGGCATGTAGCCTTGAACTCATAGAAACAGAAGAAGTTCTGTGTCTGGAGTTGTAGGATAAAGAGTGTAGGTCACCACTCCCAGCTTTCCCTGTCCTGGAATTAAAGGTGTGTGTGATTGACTCTCAGCTGTTTATCCTTGTGTTCAAGGATCTGAGCTGTCTGCCTAAGATTTGCCTGTGTGTTTTCTCCCCTTATATTCAAGTTTTATTAATTATGTAATATATATCCACAGGTATGACAACACTGATTAGAGTAACTGATTTAATAATTCAACAAAAAACATAAGGTTTAAAGGGAGCTATCACACAAAAATAGAGCACACAGGTCTTAGAAGAAATAGATTGTTAAAATCAAAATAACCTTTCAAGTGTGGGTTACCTCCATAGGAAGCTTTGGTTAGAAGGACCCCAAAGCCCCAGAAAACAATATAGGCTTTTGCCATTCCTCTTCTTCATCTCACTAACACCAGTATGAGATAAAACCTACTGCTGTAGCCTCCATGTGTCTGAGACAAAGAAAATGGAAGCTTAACCTGAGATAGAAAATGCTTCTTGATGGCTGTCCTTATAGCAAAAATTGGCACTATGCAAGGTGCTATGAGCCAAAGACATTGCTAGCATAACCTAGCTGTGAACTCTATGAATTGAAATAGTTACCTGCCAGGCGAGATAGGCTTATTGGTATAATGGTTACTGTATTTCACAGAATAATGCTATCAGGCCAATGAAGAGTAGATTTAAGTGAACTAAATAAAATATAGTCATAATATGTGACTGAAAAGATGGATAGCATGTTACTTGGAAATAAATCTGTATCTGCTGTTTCATATTAATTTGAAAAAATATTTGTTATGGTTCCTCTGTAGTCAGTATATTTTAAAAATAAAGGTCCAGGGTTCATCTTTTTGTTGTATTTGATCCAAGATGGGTTTAAATATGATCCATTTATAACTGTGGTACTGACTTAAGATTTATCTCAACTGAAAACTTGCTGTTCTAGTTAAGGAACTTCTGTTCATTATACAGTCTAGACAACAGACTATAATGAGAAATTATTGCTTGTTCACATAGCTTTTTGTTTCTCAGAATATTTATTTTTCTTTGAAGATTATTGCCTTGCATTCTTTTTTGCCCTTTAAAGAGAGTAGGGGAGGCTTCATTGAGCTCTGGAACTTATTTCTAACTATAGGAGCACCTAACTCACTCTTGAGGGAGGGGGGACAAAACTGGATTTACCAGGAGTGGAGACTGGTCTAAGCATTATTGGGTCAGTGGGACCATAGGACTCTCTGCTCCCTGCCCAGGGAGGGGATGGGGAATTGTGGAGAAGAAAAAATGACCTGATGTGGCGGGAGGGGGAAGGGACCTTGAATGGGGATATACAGGGATGGAAAAAAAAATTTAGTGGGAAAGCTGAACACAATGTAAATGTATGTGTAGCATTCTTATTTGCATTATCATCCTTGATAAGTCATGCTTAAAAAAAAAGAAAATAGTGCCAGAAAAAAAGATTGTACTACTAAAAGAGCAGCAACATTATTGCATCTATCACAGTACTGAGTTACCTACTAAAAATGATTCTATTAAAATATTCACTACTTTACATATTTTTCATTGTGAATATCAGATATCGAGGATGCTTCCTCAATCTCTGAAAGTAATCTGCAATTCCATGGAGTATTGCTTTCCTTTTTTTTTTTTTGGCACTGTTAAGAAATTAGCTAAACTTTTCTTACTTATGCCCACTTGTTGAGTTTTGAATAAAACCAGGAAGAGAAGTTATTGATCAGGAAATTTATTATGAATCATGTAAAAAGATATTTTTAATAAATTATACTCTCACCACAATTTAAAAGTAATAAATTTAATTTTTTCATATATGTTTTAGAATTTTTCTATTTTGACTTCAAATAAACTGCAAATTTATAAGTAGTTTATGTTTTGTTTAGACACTGTGTAATATATTCCTTGACACTGTATATCTTAGAGCATATGACTGTAGAACTTTTTCCTATTTTAGTAAGCCCATAAACAACTACCACTACTGGAATATTAGATTCTAAACAAATTACTTAAGAGCTTTATATATCTTTTTTATTATGAATAAAGTCTCATCTTTTTATCCATGTATCAAACTCCCTTGTTCAATCTCCCTTCTTTCTCCGATTCCTCCCAGTCACTCTCTCTTCTTCCCATCTTCTTATCTCCTCCCCAGCAAGGGCAGGAAGTCCCAATGTTCCAAGGTGACTTAGTTCAGCATCCTCTACAGGCAAATTCACTTTCCTCATCCCAACATCAAGACTGGATCAGGTGTTACTCTGGAGGGAATGGGCTCCAAGGTGCCAGTTCAAAATGCTTCAGATCCCAAGCTATTCAGTGGTTATGATAGCAGCTTCGTTTTAATAGCAAGACCCTGGAAATAACCTAAATGCCCCTCAGCTGAAGAATGGATTAACAAACTGTGGCACATCTACACAATGGAGTGCTACTCAGCAGTAAGAAAAAATGATATTCTAAAATTTACAAACAAATGGATGGATATGAAGAATATCCTCCTGAGTTAGGTATCACAATCTCAGAAAAAGAAGCAGGGGATGTACTCACTCATTAGTGGACTTTAAACAAAAAGCAAAGCATACCCAAGCTTTATATATCTTATATATATATATCCTCACACTAACTCTGCAGTTAGTAATATACAAAAGGAAATTAAGACCCCAGCAAACTACCTAATCTCACTGTTGAAATTTTAGATTTCAAACTTGGGGCTCCATGACAATGAAATTTTCTTTTCTTTTTTCCCATTACTATTCTGTCTGGTGGTTTAATACCATCCTGGAAGTATTTTTCTGTCTTTCTAAGTTACAGGAATATACATCAATTTCTTTTGAGACCAAGTACAACTAGAAGAATGGCTGACTAAAGACAAGGGGTATTGGGGGAGTGTAGCAGGAATCCCGGATTGTACGGGAGAGGCGGTGCTTCCAGCCCAGCACGAGCGACAGCGGAAGGAGAGGCTGTGCTTCCGGCCCCAGCACGTGGCGGCTCCGTACGGCAGTGGCTAGGCGCGTTGCTAAAACTTTCTTTTGCTCGTGATTCTAACAAAATAAATCTTATTTAAAACATATCTATTGGTGGCAGGTTTTTTCCGCGATATTTGGCGCCTTAACGCGGGGCTAATTCCCTAAACCCCCCCGGATTCCACGCCCGTGCGCGGACGGAGCCCTGCCGGATTCTGCGCCTGCCTGCTGCATGCTTTGGCTCTCATTTGCGTGCACAGTGTTCGGCACAGCAGCCAGGAGGGAATCTGTATGCAGAAGAGCTACTGAGACCCAGTTCTGAGGGTGCACGCCTGGTAGGATTTGTGGAGTCATTTGGCAGAGAACCTCTGGGCTTACTCACCACCCCGTTTCAAGCACCATTGCTGCTGCACTACGACACCTGCTGACCATAAGTCCTCATTACATCTGAGTAAGGCAAAATTTTTTTTCTTTCTTCTAAAATGTCCGATCAGAAAAATGTTCACAATTTTACTCACTTTTTCACAATGGTGATAGAGGATTATTTCCAGGATTACGCATTTGGAGGTTATCTCCACCCAGGAGTCCTTTTGCTTTTCTTTGTGATAATAAATTTCTTACCAAATTATTTTAAGGGATTTCAGCTTAGAGAGTATGAAGCTAAGCTGTCTGGCATGGATGAACGTATTAAGACATTCCAGAAACTCATTGTTTCCATGGAAGAGAGGTCTACTTTGATCACAGAGGAATTTAGAGCTCACATTGATGAGAATTTTAGAAAATTAGATGAGAAATTTAAAACAATGGGTG
>PVIH01027250.1:0-17325 GCA_004025045.1 Sigmodon hispidus | reverse complement strand
CAAATGGCTACATACGCTATGACTCTTTTTTTTTTTTTTTTTTTTTAAAAACTTTATTTATTTATTTATTTGCCTTGGTGTTTGCCTGGAACTGGAACTACAGACAGTTGTTAGCTGCCATGTGGGTGCTGGGAATCGAACCCGGGTCCGTTGGAAGAGCAGACGGTGCTCTTAACCGCTGAGCCATCTCTCCAGCCCCGCTATGACTCTTTATATAACGTTTTGCAAAAAAGCGAAACAACAGAAATACAGCAGGGAAAGAACACAGGCTGGGGGAACACTGAGGACGTACTAACTCCAATCCGGATGATGTGTTTGTAGGGAAAGGTGGCCAGCCTGCCTAAGAAACCCACCCTGGCTCTGAAACTAGAGTCAGTGAAAGAAACCCACTCTGGATCTCACTCCTGAGCCTGTGAAAGAAACACTTTATCCCTGAACCCAGAACCAAAAACAAATGTGCCCTGACTCTGAAACCAGCACCAAAGAAACTCACTTTGGCCCTAGAATCAGAGCCAGTGAAAAAAATATGCCCTGACCCTAAAATTAGAGCCCAAAAGACCCTGAAACCAAAACCAAATTAGGGACTAAAACATCTGACCAACCCTAACCCTGGAAGTCTCCTCCCTAGAAAGCTCCGCCCCAAAAAAGCCCTATATAAATCCTGCTCCTGCAACCCTTTCCCAGCAGTGTTCTCCCACCCTGGGCGGAAGCAGCCACGCTTGGACTCTTCCTTCCCAATAAATCTCTTGGATGAGGTTTGGATGAAGATCTTCTTTTGCCGGAGCAGCAGCCATGGAGCCTGGACGGAGATCAGCTGAGGGAAGCTGTAACACTCTGGCCGCCCAGGGGACTCCAGGGGATTGGAGTTGTTAACAGTCTGGGAAACCAGAGCAGGACTGTAGCAGCTTCATTTGGGAGGCCATCCCCTGCCGGAGCAGAACTGCTAACATTAGGAAAGCCTTTCTCTAAAGCAGGGCTGTAAGCTGCTACTTATCATTACTGTGGCCTGCAGTGTTCATTGGCTCCCAAATGCCTGAATACTTTTCCAATCGAGCTGCAGTGCTCAGTATGCCTGGGCTCTTGACTGCCAGGATCTCTTTCCATCTGGGCTGCACAAACACCTACAGTCTTCTCAATTAAAAAAAACAACAACAACAACTCGGGGCTGGAGAGACGGCTCAGCGGTTAAGAGCACCGTCTGCTCTTCCAGAGACCGGGGTTCGATTCCCAGCACCCACATGGCAGCTAACAACTGTCTGTAGTTCCAGTTCCAGGCAAACACCAAGGCAAATAAATAAATAAATAAACTTTAAAAAAAAAAAAAAAAACAAAAAAAAAAACCTCGGGCTGGAGAGATGGCTCAAAGGTTAAGAGCACTGACTGTCCTTCCAGAGGTCCTGAGTTCAGTTCCCAGCAACTACACGGTGGCTCACAACCATCTATGATGACATCTTGTACCCTATTTTGTATAATGTATACATAACAAATAGATGTTTTTAAAAAACAAAAACAAAACTCATAACCAACAAGTGTGAGTTTCAGCTAATACAATTTAATACAATTACAGTAGTTTGTTCGTTTTGTTTTTCGAGACAGGGTTTCCCTGTGTAGCCCTGGCTGGCCTGGAACTCACTCTATAGACCAGGATGGGATCCTCCTGCCTCTGCCTCCAGAGTGCTGGGACTAAAGGTGGGTGCCACCACCACTGGCAAAAAAAAAAAAAAAAGCAAAAACCAGGGTCTCCTTTTGAAGCCCTAGCCAGCCTGGAAATGATTAGAGACCATGATGGCCTCAGAGAGCTGGGATTTGTCTTCAAGTGTACCATGGTACATGTGTGGAGGTCAGAGGTCAGCTTGCAGGAGTGGATTCTCTCCTTCTACCGTGTGGATTGTGGAAACAAATCCAGGTCACTGTGCCAGCAGGTACTTTTCATCTACTGTATTTAAAACAAAATTCTGTCCACTATTTTGTTTTAAATACTAAAATGAGATTGGTGGCCCCCAGGAATAAGGATGAGTAACAAAGGGTGACTGCTTTATGAAAGGGGGCTTATTTTGAAGTTGTGGAGCTTATTTTGGAATTAGATAAGTTTATTAATATTGTGAATGGACTAGCTTCACTTGTAAAATAAGGAGTTTTATGCCACGTAAATTTTTTTTAAACTTTATTTATTTATTTATTTGCCTTGGTGTTTGCCTGGAACTGGAACTACAGACAGTTGTTAGCTGCCATGTGGGTGCTGGGAATCGAACCCGGGTCCTCTGGAAGGGCAGACGGTGCTCTTAACCGCTGAGCCATCTCTCCAGCCCTGCCATGTAAATTTCTAAAAGTATTTTTAAATGTTTAATTTTTTTCTGCCTTTTTTTATTGAATAAGTTCATGTCTAGAGGCATGCTGGGGATGGAAATTGGCTTTTATTGTATACAGGGATCTCAAGTCACAAGGTTAAGAAATCTGAAGGCCAGTCTCCTCCCACAATGAGATGGAAAGCCTTTGAACTACTATCTTTTACAATTTTCTGAAAAGGAAACAGGTTCAGAGAAAGTGACTAGAAGGTTGACCAGAGCACTAGCAGAGCCACTTAGATGGCCTTATCATGGAGAGGTTGCCTTCTCTTGTGCAGATGAAAACACTGGCCTCAGTCTGAGACTCGACCTCCAAATCTTGGCCTGAGCAAACCTATCTCGCAGCCAGCCTCCATGTAGCTATTCTATGTGCCCCACCACAGCAAAACAAACCCCCAGGATCAAGCAGTGTTGACTGAGATTAGCATACCCTCATACACACACACACACACACACACACACACACACACACACACACACCCCTCCATTAAGAGCAAGGAATAAACTTTCCTGCAGTCTGGATTTTGACTCTTTTGGTTGGTTTCCTGGTATAGCTCTGCCTATCCTGAACTCTCTCCATAGACCAGGCTGACCACTTGCCTCTGCCTCCTACTACTGAGATGAAAGGGGTATGCTACCACTTAGAGTGTGGGTTGTTTTGGTTTTTTTTTTTATTATTATTATGTCTACAGTATACAGAAGAGGGTACCAGATCTCATTATAGATGGTTGTGAGCCACCATGTGGATGCTGGGAATTGAACTCAGGACCTCTGGAAGAACAGTCAGTGCTCTTAACCTCTGAGCCATCTCTCCAGCCCTGGAGTGTGGTTTTATCTGGCCCTATAGTCACCTCTGCTGCTTAGCCACTAGGTCTGAATTGTTTCTGTTGCTCGTGGGCTTAAAGCCATATAAAATAGCCACGTGCAGGGGTGAGGAGAAACCAGCAGGAAACACAGCCATCCTTAACTGTCCACTGCCACAGAGGCCCCAGGAAACTGGCATGGGTCATTCTTTTGGCTGTTGGTGCCATCCCAGTTTGGAAACAGAAATAGATGTTCCACTTACATCTCGAAGGGGGGATGAGGGGCACAGGGTCACACACATTTAGGAGGCGCCTGTGTTCTATGTTCTTGTAGTTAGAAAACGTGGCTTAACTGTTCCTTCCCTCCTGTGGTGGTTGAAACAGAAGTTGGGAGCTACACCCTCTACCCCCCAGAACACACCCCTTGTTGAAGAATATTCCAAGTAAGCCCATGGACCCCAATCTCTTCACATTGCAACTTCACACAATCCAGGAACCATTATGTTCACACAGTCCCCTCTGGATTCACACAGTCCCCTTAGACTAGGCCAAGCAGCCCAGGCCAGGTTCCCAGAACAGGACATCCTCGAGAAATACAGAATCTAAAAAACAAAGTACAAATTTTATTTTGTTTCTTTACAAAGGCACAGTGGCCTCTTGGTATTTTGTTCCCTACCCCCACTTTCTTAACAAAATATAATAGCTTCTCCTTGGACACAAAGACCTCAAAATTGTAAAAAAAGAAAAGAAAAAAGAAAAAATTTTTAAAAAATACAGAAACCAAAACCAAAAATGAAACCAACAACGCACAAAAACAAAAAAGAGAGACAAAGACATTTTTGGGGTCGATGATGGGAACCCTGGAGTTCCGGAAAGGTGGTAAGCAGAAGAGTGTCCAATTCTGGTGCTGAGGTGGGGAGGGGAGATTGGCAGCAGCAAACCCCAACCGAGAAACTAGACCCCCAGGTCCCAGGAAGCCCCGACCCAGCCTGGCCCCAACCCATGTAAGTGCTTAAAAGAGGAAAAGAAAACCAAATGGAGGGAGGAGCTGAAGACTGGACAGTCTCGGGCTGGCTCTGAGAGACAGGAAATACCTTGGGGTTTTGTTTGATTTTCCCTGTTCTTAAAAACACGTTTAAATGGAAGGAAAACAAACAAAAAAAAAAGAGAGAGAGAAAGCTTTTTGGCGGAGAAAGGCCCGGCACCTCAGTGTCAGCTTCCCCGGCCCCCAGGGCCGAGGCCCAGCCCTGGAGTCCCGATGCTCCCACACGTGCTATGCCACCCGGACCCCGGGACCTGGGCTTGGGTGGCTTCGATCAAAGGTCGACTTACAGTATTGAAAAAGAGGTCATAAAAGAGACCCAAATGACATCATAATTTTGTAAAAATTTCTCACTCATTCACCCATGTTTCTCCCTGTTGTTACCCCGGCGCCCTCTAGCCCCCAGAAGGGAGAGGAGGGCTGGGGGGTGGTCAGGGAAGCTCCCCATCTCCCAAAGGCTCCTCCCGGCTCTGGTCCATGGCGTCGCTGTCCGAGGCCTCGGAGTCCGAGGCGGTGTCCGAGGTGTGAGCCTCCGGGCAGCTGCGGACGGACTTCACGATAACGGCTCGTCTCTGTTCCTCCTCCAGCTCCTGCTTGTCTTGGGTGCCCTCAATGTGCTGGATTGCCTGGACAGAAAGGAGCAGACCATTGAGGAGACAGACTCATCTGGGAGACCAGACCAGTCAACTGTTCCTGCCCCCAAAACACATCCCCCCAGAACTGTTCAGAAATAAACTAAGCAAAGCAGGCACGGAGCTGGGCTAAGAAAGGAAAGACCTTTGAGCTAAGCTAAAGGTCCTGGCTTCCAGAAGACCATGGCCCTAGACGTTAGAAATGATGAGCATGACTCATGTTTATATAGTATGAAGTGCACTAACTCAGTGAACAGTCTTTGCTACCAGCATCACTCAGTTTGCTGGAGATATATATGCGATGACAGTTGTGGAGCTGAGGTTTTTTTTTTTTCCTTGTTTCTGGTTTTTGGGTTGTTTTACTATTTATCAGCTAATTCATCTTTTTTACTGTGGCTCATAGCACTGATAGGAGGCCTAAGTACTACCTACCCATATAAAGGAGAAAGCAACTAGGGAGATAATTCAGCCTGCACAGCGCTTGCCTTTAAGGGTCCAGTCCCCAGACCCACCAAAGTCAGGCGTGGTGGGACGAACCTGTAATTGGACTGGTGATGTGGTAGAGTCAGAAAGGTCCCCAAGGCTCATTGCCAGCCAGCCTATCCTAACTGGTGAGGAACAAGATCTACCAACAGTTTCCTGCCTCTTGGTTCTTTGGCTCCCCACCCCCCATCTTCTTAATAAAATATAGTGGCTTCTCCTTGGACACAAATATCTCAAAATTATAAAATAAAAAATAAAAACTCATAGACAGGGGCTGGAAAGATGGCTCAGTGGTTAGAAGCACTGACTGCTCTTCCGGAGGATCAGTGTTCAATTCCCAGCACCCACATGGCAGCTAACAACTGTCTGTAGTTCCAGTTCCAGGCAAATACCAAGGCAAAAAAAAAAAAAAACTCATAGAGAAAGACACACTTTGGAGGTTAATAATGTGAACCCTCAGAATATGAACATTAGGAACATTGTGTGTATGTGTGTGTAATATATAAACATTTGTTTGCTCAAGAAACATAGTACACGGGGCTGGAGAGATGGCTCAGCGGTTAAGAGCACCGTCTGCTCTTCCAGAGGACCCGGGTTCGATTCCCAGCACCCACATGGCAGCTAACAACTGTCTGTAGTTCCAGTTCCAGGCAAACACCAAGGCAAATAAATAAATAAATAATAAAAAAAGTTTAAAAAAAAAAAAAAAAAAAAAGAAACATAGTACACATCTTTCATGTATAAATAGATACTTGAGTGTATATATGTATAACATATATATATAAATATATGCACACATATACAAATCTTTTCTCAAAAATAATAAAACAGTGGACATCCTTCTCCAGTATCTAGCCCATTAAGTGTAGTCCTCACCCTCTTATCAAATAAATGTTTCTGCCACAGATACTTATAAAAAGAAACACAATTGCCAGGAATGGTTGCTTATGCCTTCAATCTCAGCACTCAGAAGGCAGAGACAGTTGGATCTCTGTGAGTTCAAGGCCAGCCTGGTCTACAAAGAGAGTTCCAGGACAGCCAAGGCTACACAGAAAAACTCTGTCTTAAAAAACAGAAATCCATAATCAACGAAAATACAGTATAGTTGTGGAGCCAGAGGATCATCTACAATAAACCCCCAAACCCAGGGCCCGAGGATCACTGCAGGAGAAAGACTGTAAAGGTTGGAGGGTTGGAGGATCAGAGAGTCTGCTGTCAAATCTCACCAACAAGACTGCCTAGCCATGACATGCTGAACAAAGATAACAGCAATAAACACACCAAAGCGGATGAGGAAAAGCCTATGAGGCCTCACTCCTACACAAAGAACCACAGACAACTAAGGAATTCTGAGAGCAAAAATAGTCTTTCCAGGGAAGACACACAAACTAGTTATCCAATAGCAAATGGTCAACTAAAAACATATATACAAGTATCATTCTAGAGAGTGAGTGATTATGTACTTAGAAAAATATATACATCCACATATATGTATGTAACAATTAATAAGAAACAGAGGCCATGAATTTGAAAGAAAGCAAGGAGGGGTATATGAGTTTGTAGAGAGGAAGGAAAAATGAAAATGATGCAATTATAATCTCAAAATTAAAAGAAACAGCAGCCGGATGGTGGTGACACATGCCTTTAATTCCAGGATTCGGGAGGCAGAAGTAGGTGGATCTCTGAGTTTGAGGGCACTGGTCTACAGAGTGAGTCCTAAGACAGGCTTCAAAGCTACACAGAGAAGCCTGTCTCAAAAACCAAATGAATGAATGAATGAATAAATAAATAAATAAGTGAAGCAGATAGTGGTAGAGCATGCCTTCAGTCCCAGCACTCAGGAGACATAGGCAGGCAGATCTGAGTTTGAGGCCAGCCTAGTCTACAGAACAAGTTCTGGAACAGCCAGGGCTACACAGAGAAACCTTGTTTTGGGGAAGAAAAAAAAACAGACGAGGAAGGAGGAAGAGAAGGAAAAACAATAACAAAACAAAACCAAACTATAGTGGAGGGCTCCTAAGGAGCAATACTCTAAAGCTGACATCTGGCTTCCACCCAAATGTGCACTCATACATACACAGAAGCACACACACACACGGGCGAACACACACACACATGTGTCATAATATATACAAAGAAAGAAAGAAAAGAAAAGAATCATAGAGGGAAGAGAAAGTTCTGGACTGGCTCACAAGCTGAATTAAGACTTATTGCCAGGCAGCTCTGAGAGCAGAATCCTCTTAGGGCCAGCAAGGTGTTCAGTTAGTAAAGGCACTTGCCACCAAGCCTTATTAACCTGAGTTTATAAGCCTTCTAACCCTAGTCAGACATGGTGAAGAGAGCCTGTCCCTCTGGTGTTAAATTCCATGGCACACACATACACAGAGAATGAATAAATTCTATGTTAATTTAATTTTTTTAAAAGGAGTCCGCCCCACCCCCCCAACTGTGACGGGGCCCTATCCAGGCATCCGGATTGGTGCTCTTTCTACATAAGCTCCGTCTTGCTTTCTTTCTACCTCCTATTCCTTAGTCTCCAGTAAAAATCTTGTCCCCAAGAGTCAACTCCCACAAGCCACCCTCCTCTGAGCTCAAATACCTGCACAATGGTGTCCAGATTTTGCCTGGATGTAGAAACAGAATTGATGACTGAGGAGGGTCCCATGGTGACAACATTGATGTGGTGGGAGGGAGGTGGGGCTGGTGCAGGCACGATCACTGTGGGGTGGTGGGTCGGGGCTGGAGGAGGCAGCAGCTGCAAGACAGAAACCCTCAGTCTCTCTCCCGCCCACCAACCTTCCCTACTCACAGAGTATCTTCGAGTGTGGAATTTAAATGCCCCCTAAAGTCCATGTGGTAAAGGCTAGGTCTCTGGTGTGGCAGCATTAGAAGACAGAAACCTTAAGATGTCAAGCCTAAGCTAAGGGTGGTGGTATACATCTGCAATCACAGGAGTCAGGAAGCCGAGCAGAATAATGAGCAGTTAAAGCCACTATGGGATACATAGTGAGGTCAAGGCCCACACAGATACACAGCAAGGCTCTATCTTAAGAGAATAAAATAATAATGGAGCCTAATGCCAGGCACTGTGGTGTATGCCTTCAATCCTAGCACTCGGGAGGCAGAGGCAGGTGGAATTCAAGGTTAGCCTGGTCTACAAAATTAGTTCCAGGACTACCAGGGCCGCTACAGACAGAATTCCTGACTCAGGAAAAAATTAATAATAACAATAATAATGGAGCTGAGTATAAGTTAACTGGGCAGGCGCATCTTCAAAGAGGTCAGTAAGAGAGAAGCTCTGCTCCTCTTTCTCTCTTCACATTCCTAGCCATGAGGTGACTGGTTTTGTTCCTCCCATGACATATCTATCACCTTACCACAGGTCCAATCAACCATAGTCTGAAACCTTCAAAACCTGAGCCAAAAGACCCTTTTTCTCTTTATAAATTGATATTTCAGGTGCTTATTACACTAATAGGAAGCTGACAAGGGAGAGGGCCAGCCAATTCACAACCCACCATACCCTGACGCTATGAATGAGAGCAACAGCAGCCTACAGCAGCTTCGTGCACCCCAGACCCTCCGGTCCCTTTATTTCCCTGTGTCAAAAAGCACTTTGGTTTAAGGGTTTATACCCTGGCTGAGCACAGTGGCACAAGCCTTTAATCCCAGCACTTGAAAGGCAGAATTAGATAGAACTCTGTGAGTTCAAGGGTAGCTCAGTCTACACAGTGAGACTCTGTCTCAAAACAAACAAAAACAAAGAGTCTGGTGCTGGGATGTAGCTCAGTGATAGAATGCTTGCTAGACATGCACAAGGCCCGAGTCAATCACCACCACCACCACAAAAAAAAAAAAAAAAAAAAGAAGAAGAAGAAGGAGGAAGAGGAGGAGGAGGAGGAGGAGGAGGAGGAGGAGGAGGAGGAAGAAGAAGAAGAAGAAGAAGAAGAAGAAGAAGAAGAAGAAGAAGAAGAAGAAGAAGAAGAAGAAGACGACGACGACGACAAAGTTCAAATTCCTGCTCCTGGGCAGGTTATCTGACCATTCTCTGCCTCATTTCCACAGTAGTAAACACTGTAACAGGTCAAGCTTCACAGGACCACTGTGAGGAGGATTCTATTCTACGTTTTAATGCTCCCAAGATAACTAAAACCCAGCCTGCCCGCCTTGTTTCCACCTATGAAGTCTGAGAGCTGGCTACAGAGCCTGAGCTCCCGGGCAGCCTGTGGCGGCACCTCCTGGACTCTCCAGCTCGCTCACCTGGGTCCGCAGGTGCTGCTGTTCCCGCTCCAGCTTCTCCTGGTGCAGCAGCCGCACCTGCTCCTGCTGCTGCTGCAGCTGCACCTGCTGTGCAATCACCTTGAGTTTTTCCGGGTACATGTGGGCCTCAAGGGAGCGCACCTGTAAGTGGAACAACAGTACAGCATTCAGAGGCGGGGCAAGACCACACCTGCTCCACCTGCTGCAAAGGCCATTTACTTACTAAAACCTCAATCCTGGGCACAGGGCAATCCTAAACCTCAAACCCTGACAGAGAGCGCCTGCCTCCTTCAGGGCAGACCAAAGGCTCTCCCCATATCACCTCTAAACTTATGTCTCTACCGTTCCCACCTTCTCCCTTCTTGTCTGATGGCCAGCTTCCTTATAGAAGCCATGGAACACACCCTGGGGAACCAGGTGAAACCCTTCCGGGTGCCACAGCTCCTACGCTGCAGTTTTTCTCAGCTGCAGTTTTTTGAGTGTGCATGCTGGGAACTGAGCCCAGAATTTACATACTAAGTGCTCCATAACTGAGCTAAACACCCCACCCTCTGTTGCATTTTCACACCTTAAGAAAGAACTCTTGCTGGATGGTATACACCTTTAAGCCCAGCACTCAGAGGCAGGCGGACCTCTGTGAGTGAAGACAGATTACTCATATACATAAAATAAATAAATACTAAAAGGAAAGAACCGTTGGCTAATGCTTTGCACTCCTATGCAAACAGAGACTCTGGAGAATAGAGCTTACTGCGTGTCGGGTTTAGAGCTTAAAGGGACAGAGGGAGGGAACGCAACAGAAAAGATCACAGAATCCACCCTCTATGCCTAGGCATCACACTGGCCAGTAGAGGGCGCTGCCTCACCTGCTCCTCCAGCATCATCCGCACAGAGCGCTCCTTGTCCAGCTGCTGCCGGAGCTCAATCATCTCCCTCCTAAGATCCTCAGCCTTCTCATCCTCCCAGATGTCAGGTGAGCCAATGCCCTCATCCTTGTCTTCTGCCCGACGCCGCTTGGGGGATGAGCCACTCAGCTCCTGGGAACCCCAAGAGGTGGGTGAGTGAGCGGACACGCCCATAACACATCCAGAGGTCCTGGGGCTCTATTGCAGGCCCTCCAGAGCTACCCAAGACAGATGAACTCATACTGGAGAATCCATTCTGCAAATCCACCAAGTAGCCAAATGCCAGGAGCAGAAGGAAGGACTTGCTTTCTAGAACAGTCACCTGCTTCCTCCAGAGCCTGCTCCACTGTTCTTCACAGATGAAGAAACAGGCCCAGGCAAGAAGTGGGCAGGTTCTGTGGGCAAGATAAGACTGATAGCCATACATGCATCCCAAGCTAATGGTCTGATTAGGATATGCACACACGGAAGAGAAAGGCAAGGTACTCCTGGGAGGATTCCCCTTACAGTACCTGGATGAAGCGCTTGAGCTGTGTGTTCTGCTGCAGGAGTCTAGTCTTCTCCTGCTCGAGAGAGAAGATGTATTCTGCTGTCTGCTGGAGAATGGCTGCCTGAGAGCAGGAGAAAAAGGCTCAGACTGATGGTCCTCTCCCCGTGAGAGCATGATACCTCCTCTAAGAAGCCCTCCCTGCTCTTGCCCACCTTGCTGAGTTTCTCTCCGTCTGTGTGGGGAATGAGGGTCTTGAGGGACTGGAAGCCGGCGTTGATGCTCTGCATGCGCCGCCGCTCGTTACTGTTGGCAATCTCCCGTCGAATCCTCCTCTCCTGGTCCCGTTGGGTCTCAGGGGTCAGTGGAATGTTGGCAAGGCTGCCAGGGAGAACGGAGTAGATTCAGGATAGATGCCCTCTAAAATTTACCCCCAAAAAGCCTCTGTCCTCATAGTTCATAGAGAGCCCTGGATATAACCTGCATCTCTTGCCTACTACAGACCACCCCCATGGATGACATCAACCCATGGATGACATAGGGTTGTGTGTACCCTGGGGGTGCCCAGTGGACTGTATCAGCTGCCTGTGGATATATGGGTGGTCTGCTTAGAACCATCCCTTCCCTGGCTTCTTTTCCTAGAATTCTCTCCTCTAAAAGAGATTCTGGGCGTCAAAATACATAGCTGTTCACAATGGTGCAGGCCTTACCTGCCACTCTAATATCTATTTACCAAGCAGGGCAGGGAAGGGCCAGAAACTTGCGCGGCGAACCCCTATGATTCTAATGCAAGAGGACCCCAGACAGCAACCAGAGACACCTGCTTTTGGGACACTTCGAGGCTCTGTATCTGGACCACCTCCTTCAGTAGCTCATTCTTTGTCACCACCGATCTAAGAAGACACCCCTCCACCTGCCGAGTGGCACAGTTAGCCTAAAGGCACCAACCCAGCCATTAGGAGCTAATATTGTGTAAAGGACAAGGCGGGCAGCACTCACTCCAGATGGGACACTGGGTCAACTACCCCTTGGGACAGTTCTGCTTTAACCTGACCCACTCCAAGGCAGATTCATTCTGCATAAAAAAGTGAGGCTCCCAACATGCTGTGGAGGCTGTTACTACACACTGACTGCAGAAGCAGCAGCAAAGCCAGCAGGGTGAGAAAGAAGGCAGCCAGCAGTGGAGGGCCCAATGCCACTGCTCCCAAGGGGTGGGCCTGTGTGTGGCCTGGAGGAGGTATGCCCCCCTTTCTCAGCCCTCCCCTGCAATTCCCCCTCCCGCCCCTGGCCTGATGGCTTCCAGATGCTGTGCTCTCAGCAGAGGCCTTCAGCCCCACCCAAAGCCACAGCCCTGGCCTCTTCCTGAGGGGGCCCTCCCAGGGTGACCTGTTTCAGGCTAGAGCCAAGGGAGCATATACCCCTGGGTCTGGGAAAGGAGGCCTCCAACACCTCTCACCTCATTGATGTGGAGTCTGAGGTCAAGGGGGTGCCAGATCTAACTCGCTTGCAATGAGCAGGCTCCTGCCTCTACCCCCAGGGAAAATGGGCCGCATGGCCCAGGAGGGAAACACATCTGCAACAGCTGGAAACAGCTGAAGCTTGTCCAGCCCCACCCAGCCTACCCCATCTGTCCTGCCTCAGCTCCCTAAAGCACCCTAGGAGCATCCCTGCCCCTTCGTGGGCCTCAGCTTCCTCTCCCAACAGAAAGAATGGACAGCTGGGAATAAGTTCCCTGTTGGCCACTGCCCAGGGCTTGAAGGCAAAGCATCTCTCTTTCCACTTCATCAAGCCAGGTCCTTCACTCAGTGCCCCAAAGTCTAGGACCCCAGAGCACCCAAAGTGCGTAACTCCTTCTCCTAGGGTACATGTCCCCATAGGACCTAAAGGGGCCAAGATCTCCCACTTGACAGAGAGACTTCCCTACTCAGAGCCAGGAAGGGGAGACACAGACTTAGGGTGGGAGAGCTGGAGGTCCAGCTTCCCTGCTTCAGGCCAAAATGCCTCCCTTCTCCCGCCCCAAAAGGGGAGCAATGGGGCATCTGCAAGGAGACAAGGACTCAGAGCAGGACAGAGCTGGTGATGCTCCTCATCATTGGTATCTCCCCTGGACACACCTCCTCTGGAGGCAGCAGGCCCTGTGAGATGTACGCTCTGCAGTAGTAGAGTAACACCACAGGTCTTTGGGAGCAAGAACAGACAGAAAGGGTATGGTGGCATTTCAGCACTTAGAGGAGGCTAGTGCTGCAAGACTGGGGGACCAAGGCCAACCTGGGCTACACAGGAAGACTCCTATCTCAAAAAAACAAACAAGAAAGAAATGTGGTGTTGGGCATGGTGGTAACCATGGTAACGTGCCAGTAATACCAGCATTTGGGAGACAAGAGCAGAAGGTTAAGTTCAAGATCATCCTCAACTACATAGCAAGTTCAAAGTCAGCCTGGGCTACGTGAGACCCTGTCTCAAAAGTAAAAAGTGGTTGGTGGGGTGAGGCTGAAGACAGCTAAACAGCTAAGGATTCTGGCTGCTCTTCTACACTACCGCAGCCTCGGGTCCCAGAACCCACATCAGATGGCCTGAAACTACCTACAACTGCAACTCCAAGGAACCAACACCCTCTTCTGGCCTCTGTGGGCACCCCACTCATAAACAATACAAACAAATATATATACAGACATACATGAGAGGTCACAGAAAGCAAGCTACCCGGAGATTATAATCCCCTCTGCAGGACTGATGTGAGAGTCTCCCCACAACTCAGTCAGTCTCTGGGCCCCTACAGGTGATGCCCCAAAGGCTAAAAATGACCTAAAAGCAATCTCAAAGCAGAGCTTGTAACTACCTTCAGGCTACCCAGAGAGCTTGTCTTCAGGGCCACAGAATACAGGAGTATATATTTTTAATAAATAAACAGGCTTAAGGCTGTGGTTCCATTGACCGAGTGATTGCCTAACATGCTCAAAGTCCTTGATTCAATCCTCAGAACTCAGTTGGAAACAAAACAAAACAGTGCCTTACAGACAGAAAGATCCTGAGTTCAAGGACCATCTGTGCTACATAATAAGACCCTGTTGTTTCAAAGAACCAATAAGTGGGCTAAGGACACTTGAGTCCCAGGTGGAAAGGAGGAAGGAATCAGCTACAGTAAAAGGTGGCATTGGGGCCCCAGAGTAGGTCAGAACAGACTCTAGCCCCCCATAGTCCAGCTGACCAGCTTTGCCGGTAGAGGAGAGTCGGCATGGTGTAGTCACTGTGCTAACTCTTGTTGATGTTAGTTTGTTTGTGCCAAGGTTCCACTCTTATAGCCCAGACTGGCTTCATGGCAATCCTCCTGCCTCAGCCTTCCAGGTGCTGGGATTACGGATGCTATCACCAGCCTGCCTTAGTTGCACTATCCAGACTTCTTTCTCCCTGACTTTCACTGTAGCAGTGAACCACAGATACGGTCCTGTGCTGTGCAGCCAGCCAGAGCAGGACAGAGCTAGCTCCTACAACTGGGTGTGCCCTCTGTTAAGGGTTCACACTAGTGAGGGCTGCACAACTAAGTGTGTGTGGCTGACCCACGGGTGCAAAGATTCACCCTAGGTCATACCTGGTGGGATGGTGGGACAGGGTGAGCTACAAGCAGTCCCCTGTGGTTCTTACCAACTCAGCTACCCTTGAAACTGCAGTCCTGAGAGCTAACGTCAACCAACCCAACCCCCCAGGACACCCACTAACTGGGAAGCCCAAAAGAGACTTCAGAGCCCCAGCCCTGAAAGGGTCCATCACAGAACTCCCACCTTGGGTACCCAACAGTGAGCAGGTCCCTAGCCCGACTATTCCAAATGCTCCACCCAACCTCCTTGCTGAGAAATCAACTGCTAGTTAACATGTCCATCCCTGGACTTAGCTTTGAGGAAAGAAACTATCCTTGCAAAGCTACAACTCTGCATGGGAATTTGGGACCACCTCAATGAATCTTTTAAACAGCCCAGAAAGCTCCAGCTGACCGTTAACAGGCTACGTGCTGACCAGTGGTTATAACTGGAGACAGCCCCTGACCAGCCTGCCGCTCTTCCTCTTCACCCAGAACATACCATGCCCAAATGGTTCCTGTCAAAGGCATCTCTTCCCTAGTAACTTCAGACCATCACAGGAAAGCCTGCACAGGGTGTAAATACCAACACCAGTCCTCACACTTGCTAGCTGTGGACTCCAGCCACTGAAATCTCCCCTCCTCGATTTCCCCAGCTTTCACAAAGTGACGATACTGCCTTATGCAGCATCATAGTAAAGTTTAACAGAACTCAAAGGAAAGACAGGCATCGTAACGAGGGGATGAAAGAATGGCCTGTTTCCAGGAGGTTTTTACCCAGGTACCCAGCCTCTCAGGGAGCTGACAAAACCCTTCAGCATCCTGAATCAGTACACTGCCATGGACTTGACTCATTGCTATATTGCTAACCTCAGCTGGTACTTCATAAGTACATAACCAGCGAGAAAACAAACATGTCAACATTCTTTCTTTCTTCTTTTCTTCCTTTTGAGACAGGGTTTCTTTGTGTAGCCCTCATTGTTCTGAAATTCACTCTGTAGAGCAGGCTAGAGTCAAACTCACAGAGATCCACCTGCCTCTGCCTCCCCAGTGCTGGGATTAAAGGTGTGAACCACAACCACCACCACCACCCAGCCATGCCATGTATCTTTATTTTAAGAAAGCAATTTACTTTTTTTCATAATTTATGTGCATTGGTGTTTTATGTTTTGTTTTTTTGTTTGCATTTATGTCTTTGTGAGGGTGTCAGATCTCCTAAAACTGGAGTTACAGACAGTTGTAAGCTGCTGTGTGGTTGCTGGGAATTGAACCTGGGTTCTTTGGAAGAAAAGCCAGTGCTCTAAACCACTGAGCCATTTCTCCATTCCCTGCCAAAGTTCTCTTTTGTTGTTTTGGGTTTTTTTTTTTTTTTTTTTTTTTTTTTTTTTTTTTTTTTTTTTTTTTTTTTTTTTTTTTTTTTTTTTTTTTTTTTTTTTTTTTTTTTTCAGTTTTTCTTTCTCTGTGTAACAGTCCTGGAACTTGCTTTCTAGACCACACTGGCCTTAAACTCACTAAGTTCTGTCTGTCTCTGCTTCCCAAGTGCTAGGATTAAAGATACTTGCTTCTGTCAAAGTTCTTAATGTTCTCTAATGATGCCACTTTTTTTTTTTTTTTTCCTTTTAAAATAGGATCTCTATGTAGCCCTGGTTGTCCTGGAACTTGCTATGTAGATCAGGCTGGCTTCAAACTCAGAGATATCTACCTGCAGGACTCAGAGGTTAAACCTAGGTTATTAGGCTTGTCCACAGGAATCTTTACCCATGAAGCCAGATTGCCAGCCTTTAAAGGAGCTTTACAGAGTTTATAAGATACCCAGGGTGATAGCACAGATTTGAAGCTCCAGCACTTGGTAGATAGAAGCAGGAAAATCAGAAGTTCAAGATCATCTTAGCTTACAAATCAAGTTGAAAGCTGACCTGGACTAAATGAGAACCTCTCCTTTATTAAAGGGGGTAGGTGCTAAGGAGACGGCTTAGCCTTATAAGCATGAGGGCCTCAATTCTGGTCCCCTGCACCCACATAAAGGCTGGCCACCGTGCATCAGCAACCTCAGACTTGGCGGTACAATGGAGACAGATCCCTGGAGCTCCTTAACAGCCAGCCAGGGGCACCAAATCAAGACCTCTTCTAAAAAACAAACAGGACAAGATGTTAGTTATGATAGGGTATGCTGTAGCTGAGGCAGAAGGATCACAAGTTTGAAGCTAGCATGAGATATACATCTGGGCTGAGAGATGGTTAAGAGCAGCTGGAAGAACTGACTTATATTTCAGATGGCCCAAGTTCAATTCTCAGCACCCATACAGCAGCTCACAACTGTCTGTAACAACTCCAGAGGATCTGACACCCTCTTCTGGTCTCTGAGGACAGGGCACATAATGTGGTCCACAGACATGCATGCAAGGCAAAACACCCATACACATTTTTAAAAATTAAAGAAAAAGTATAAGTAACCAAATAAGGTAAAGAAATGCTAGGTCTCGGCAGATAGCGGTGGAGAGGGACACAATGGCGACCCCAGAGGCCGGCGGCAGCGGCGGGAATAACGAGGGCTGCGACCCCTCCGTCACCTACTACCGGCTGGAGGAGGTGGCAAAGCGAAACTCCGCGGAGGAGACGTGGATGGTGATCCACGGGCGAGTCTACGACATCACCCGCTTCCTCAGCGAGCATCCTGGTGGGGAAGAGGTTCTGCTGGAACAAGCTGGTGCTGATGCAACTGAAGGCTTTGAAGATGTTGGCCACTCCCCTGATGCCAGAGAAATGCTAAAGCAGTACTACATTGGTGACGTCC
>PVIH01027249.1:0-17297 GCA_004025045.1 Sigmodon hispidus | reverse complement strand
CCTGCCCAGGGAGGGGATGGGGAGTTGCAGAGGAAAAAAATGACCAGATGTGTTGGGAGGGGGAAGAGACCTTGAATAAGGATATACAGGGATGAAAAAAAAAATTCAGAGGGAAAGATGAACACAAAGAAAATATAGGTGTAGCAATCTTATTTGTATTTCTTCCCTTGATAAGCCATGCCTATCATTCTTATCCTCTATATAGTTATTGTTAACTCTTCCACATTTTAAATTCTTTTTACTGTGTTTTTTTTTTTGATAAATACAAAATAAAGAAGGAAGAAAAAAAATGTATTATCTCTGTCTATCACTCTTTACATCTTTAGTAAAGCCAGTTTCTTCCTGGATCCAATATGGAAATTCCACCAGTGTCCTCCTTCACTTTCAGGGATATGTCCCAAGATTCCAGTGAAGGTTAAACCCAAGGATGTCACTGAGCACCTTATATGCTAAGCTTTTCTCTGTTCAACATGCAGAATTTAATGCCTTTTAAGATCTTAACTAAGTTCTTGTATATTGTGGCCCATAATGTTTGTATCCGAGAAACAACAGAAAAGCTAGCATACATTTCTTTTTTTATTTTCACAGTTTCAGTGATGGAGGACTCACTATCACTATTAAGAGACTTTTTTTTTTTTTTTTACAGAACTCAAATATATGTCTTTCCCTCCTTTTCTAAGTTGGGAATTTCACCTTTTAAATTGACTCCTTTTTGGTATAACCAAGTTGGCAGCATCATTCTGTCATTACTGATAAAGTAAATACTCTTTGACTACAAGCACCACAATAATTTATCTAATAACCAAAACTATACAAGTATGCTAAGTGTGGGTAGTATAGACAGTGTAGATACAAGGGAATAATAATTCTATGCAATTGACTGTAACAGCTTGAGATTTCATTACCCTACTCAGGAGGGCATGTGGTTGATTGAAAACTTAGGACTTATTTCTAGATTAACCATATATGTTGGACAGGTTATGGGTAACTGAAACTGGAAACAGGAAAGTGTCATCATACCATGCCATTGATATATCCAAGAAACAAGGTTCAAGCCAGCTTATAAATACACACAAGTGATCTAGTGTTTCCAGGGAAAATGCATCACAGTTTGTGCCTTTGAAGGATGAGTTGAGTTTTTGAGAGATTGTGATAAAGGTGTAGTCTAAGGTTTCTGTGTCCCATCAGGCTGGTCCTGCAGTCTCTTAGTCCCAAATGTTTATGCAAAGGTTTATATTAATTACAAGCTGTCTAGCTTATGGTTCAGGCTTATTACTTGCTAACTCTTATACGTTAAGTTAACCTATATTTATATTTATGTTTAGCTACGTGACTTCGTACCTTTTTATTCAGTATAGCATTCTCATCCCATTCCTCTGGGTCTCGCTTTCATCTGTTCCTCTGCTTTTCTGTTTCCTAGAATTCTCCTAGTCTGATTGCCCCACCTCTATTTCCTATCTAGTTACTGGACTAATCAGCATTTTATTTAACCAACAGGAATAACAAATATTTACAAGAGCACAGTCCCACAGCAGAAAGGTCTGGATGTGGTACCCCTTACTCTATGGATTTAACAATTTTATGCTTTTTTTTTTTTAACTTTATTTATTTATTTATTTGCCTTGGTGTTTGCCTGGAACTGGAACTACAGACAGTTGTTAGCTGCCATGTGGGTGCTGGGAATTGAACCCGGGTCCTCTGGAAGAGCAGAGGGTGCTCTTAACCGCTGAGCCATCTCTCCAGCCCCGGATTTAACAATTTTATAAGTGAGACAAATTAAGCAAACAAGGAACAAAACACAACACATTCCTTTCTGAAGCAGCTGAGGGCTGTGGCTCTGGAGTCTGGCACCTGGGACTCTCAGCCCAACCACCTGTGGCACGAGACTGAAGATGAGAGTAACATATCAAGGGAGACACAGGAGTAAACTGGCCCAAACCTGATTACCACCTGCCTGGATACTCACTCCTTCAACTGATAGGAGTTGAGTTGGTTTTTGGCTATTTGCAGCCAAAAGTAAAATGTGTATGAGAGAAGACCTTTTGTGGAGTTGTCTGGTGACAATCTCCTCCAGGTTTGCTGAGTTTTCAGAAATGGACAGACCTAAAGCCATTTACAGGGAGGAGGCTGCTTTGGCAGTGGAAGAGAAGCAAAGTCATGGATTTTTCTTGCTAAAATGAGACAGCTCTGTAGTGGGATTATATGTTTCATTTTAAATAATTGTCCTGCCTATAGGTATAATAAAAAGCTGATTGGCCAAACAGGAAGTGTGGGCGGGGCTACCAGGCTAAGAAAACTCAGAGTACAGGAAGAACAGAGACATAGGCTAGACAAGACACTGCAGACAGGACACGATGCAGCACAGGGAAGAAGCTGAAATGCTGCTCTGGGAAAAGGTACTGAGCCGCACGGCTGAACAAGATGGGTTGGGCTCAGATGAAGGAGTTAGCAAGTTATATGTCTAGGCCCTAGGTCCATCAGCATAAAAGCCTGTGTGTGATTATTTGGGCCTAAGCGGCAGTGGGGCTGTGTGTGTTTCTGAGGGGCTGAGAGTGGCACCAAATATCTGGTCCAGACCTGGAAAGTCTGGGCCAGAACCAAATACAACACAGCTCCACATTAAGAGCAGTGTTATTGTGCTTTCTGATTTTAGATTTCTGGGAGTGAGATGCCGTCCCAGAGGTAACTGTGAGCTTCAGATGATTGGCTCCCAATTTTACTGTCACCGAGTCTGTTAAAATCAAAATTTCCACATAGGATAGAAAAGTGCCATTGGTGCTTTTTGACTGACTACTAATGAGACTTAAAATATACATTTTATGCAGACTAGATTCTTGGGCCTCTCTGTAGATATGCTGAATCAGAATCTTAGGGTTGGACCTGGGAATCTAGTTAAAAACAGGCGATTGCTGAGCAAGTGATGTGACTGATGTGACTGTGTAGGTAAAAGCACCTTCTGCAAAGACTGACTACCCTGTTTCTATCTCAGGACCACAGGACCCACTGTCTCCTAACCTCCACAGAGGAAAGGGTCAACTTAGCATTAGAATGCAGCCTGGATATAGTTTGGAGGTAATATCACATTGTACCTCTTAGTACTGAACATACTTCCTGTGGATTGTTTGTGATCCAAAGCCAAACTAGCCTGGGTATTTACAAATCAGTTGATATGAGAAAAGTACAGATAATGTTGGTGTCAGTGTAACAATTTTAGAAGTTAATTTTTGTTTACATATTAATGAGAACCTCATAACTGTCAGGTTTTACACTTTTGTTACTACCTTATGGCCCTAGTGAGTATTGACTAGAGCTAATCAAATGTAAGATTAGTGAGCTAGCAGCTAGGGCTTTAAGTGATTTCTGCAGAGAGGTAGACAGAAACACCAGAGAAGTATAAGCTCATGATGGTCTTGAGGGAATCCGGGAGAAAAGGCTCATTGTTCTTGGTGCTCTTTATTCCAGAGACCAGCAACTAACTAGTCTCAAGGAATCTGGATTTTGGTGTCTGGTTCATGAGTTTAAGGACAAGTGATAAATAATTAAAATTCAATCTTTTTGTAAAGTTATAGTCTACATGAATCTCTTAATCTGACTTTAAAGTATGGGACTCAATGATTGGGAAATTTTAATGGAAGTGCTACTTTTCCCCTGTCATTTTTCAATATTTTAGAAAGAATGTGGCATTTATGGGTTCAATCAAGTTAAGAAGTTCTATTAGCAGCCTCCTAGTGATTTCCAAGTTGCTCAGAAATGTAATCATATGATTTTGCAAGAACATCTTGATGAAGCGAGGAGTTTATGGCACCTAGTAATTTTTCAAAGCTGTGGTATTAAAGTGATTTATAGCTCCATTATTCATGGAAAATGTGCAGTGGGTAGCATGTGATAATTGCAGTCCACAGACAGCCCTTTGCTTGCAATTCTTTCCAGAACCAGGCCAGAAACAGAAAAGCACATATGGTCTTTAAATTCTTTCTCTTTTAAGTTACTGTTCACATTTCTTTTCATGCCACAATGTATCAGACTCTTAACAGGTAAAAGAAATAACAGCTAAGAAAAGGGACTGAGGGACCTTGAGCCTCTGCTCCCTTTTGCTGATAGATGCTTGATCTTCTCTAAACATACAGAAGAATGATTAGCCTCACCCTCTGGAAGCTAGTGGTTTCATGGAATGCACTCTGTGAATGGATGCCCTTCATCCTGTGTGGCTGGTTTGTGTAGTCTGTAAGACTCTGAGGTTGCCTGTGGGGTGACTTTTGTTTAGCTACTTCCTTCCGTCCCACCGCAGTGACTCAGGGAACATCTGAGCTCCTTACCCTGGCTTCCCATTCTTTCAGCCTTCTCCCCTACTCAAACCTCAGTTGTGTTAATCAGTTTCTCGGAACCATCACTATACAGCTTGGAAGTTAGATGGTCATGTGTAATTTGGAGAAGTCTGACTGTGGTAGAATACAGTCGGGTGGAATTTCGAAAACTAGTCAATTCTCTATGGTGGTTAGTCTTCATTATCACTGTTAGTGCCTTTAGGATCACCTTGGAGACACGCCTCTAGGTTTCTTCATGAAGGAAGACCCACCCTGAATGTGGACACTGCTCCTGTTCCATAGGCGGAGGTTCTGGGACTGAATAAAAAGAAGGAAGTGAGCTGAGTACCTTACCTATTTCTGTGCCGTCTCACTGTGCGTGCTCTGTGACCAGCTAGCTGCCTCAGGATTCTTGCTTTCGTAGGACTATCCCCTCAAAGCCTGAGCCAAACAGACTTCCATAGGTGGCCTTTGTTATTAATTAATTAAATTGTTTCAGCAATGAGAAGACTAATGAATTCTTTCCCCCTTTGTATCCTTGCTCACCTCATAGAATCATGGAGGAGAAATATAATGATTCCTATGATGCCCTTAGCATAATGCTTGAGGAAAGAAGTCACAAGGTAGACAGCAAGGAATATAGGTTGTCTTTTCTTTTTTCTTTTTTTTTTTTTTTTTTAGGGTGGGGGATCAGGGTCTTGCTCCTTCCTGAGGGCTGGGATCACACTTGTGCCTTCACTTCAGCTGTTATTATTAAACTGCCGTGGCCAGGACTAAAATGTAAAGGAACCCAAGGCAGATTCAGACCAGCAGTCAGATGCCACAGAGCAGACACAAGTGAGGCAGGCGGTGAATGGGAAAGTGGATTAGCCCAAAAGACTGAGAATGAACTGCTAGGGGAAGGCATAGGCAAGGAGGTTTGAAGAGCAAGGCACTAGTGGAAAGAACATGACCTTGAGGCTAAGGCATTGCAAAAACACAGTCAACTTCCTGCTGGGACTGAAGCCATGGCAGAGAGACTAGCCCAAGGCCGGCTGGGGAAAGCAGGTGTGCCACACATGGGAGCTGATAATTAGGGTAACTAGTGGAAAATGGGGACTGCAGCAGGCACAGACTGGGACAACAGATAGAGCAGAGGTGGCTGTAAGTAGATAGCTGAGGCCAGAAGGATTTTCTTAGGAAGCAAGGGCTAATGTGCTTCCCTTTTTACCATCCTAGTCAAGAGAAAGCTGTGACACCAAAGACTGCTTAGCTCCTTCGGCCCCTGGACAAATCTGTCAGTATTAGACAAGTCCTGTGTCCATTATCTCAGCTTTTAAATCTACAGTTTTAAATCATGAAATAAAAATCGCCATTTACTGCACTTGTGGAATTGCTCAACATTTTTTTGTCAGCCTTTGTCACAATATTTTCTGCATTAAATAGAATAATCTGAGAGTTCTGTTTTCATGATGGCTTATGGCTATCAATCATCTATCTGTCTGTCTATATATCATCTATCAATCTATCTGTGTCTCATCTGTCTATCATCTTCTATATATCATCTATGTGTCTGTCTATCTGCCTGTTTACTTGTCATCTATCTTATGTCTATATATTATATCTTATCTGTCTGCCATCTGTCTATATATCATCTATCTGTCTGTATGTCTGTCTGTCATGTTTATCTGTCTGTCTATATCTGTCTGTCTGTGTGTCTATCTGTCATGTCGATATATCTATCATCTGTCTGTCTCTACCACCATCTTCTGTTTACATACCTACCTAGTGTGTACAGATGAGTAGAGGAGCTCAGTGAACAATTTAGACTTCCAGGTCCTACCCTATACCTACTAAAACTACATCTCTAGGGCAAGTGTTTGAATCCTAGGCACTTGCACTTGGGCAGGCTGGGATAAATAGTGCCTGTGTTCAGTGAAAGACTTACAGGCTGAGGATTCTAGCGCTTAAAGCCTCTGCCATGGCCTGATTGCCCTCTGCTCCTTAATCTGACAGGTCCTACACAAAACTCAACTAGACTAGTTTAATGCAGCTGTTTTCAACTGTGGATGATTTTATTTCCCAGTGAACACTCAGCACTGTCTGAGGACACTTGCGAAGGTCAAACCAGGGTAGCTGGAGCTAAGTCATGTAAGGACTAGTCAGGCTGCAGTCATGTGAACCCTTTCACAGTAGACAGGATAGCCTCCCACAGAAATGATTTGGTTTAAAATATTAACTACAAAGAGGCTGAGAAACCCTGGTTTAGGCCTAAGGTCTGTCTTTATTAATATGTAAGTTGGTTAGTTTCAAAGTGAAGTTTCAAATTGTGGTATGTTACATGTTACTTGCCATCATCTGTAAGAACTCTGGCCACAGACTTTCCTGCATCTTTTTCTGAAACATTCTCATTCTTCCCTTAAAATCACTGCTTTGATTTCTTCACCACAGGTAAGACTTGCCTGTGTCTGAACTTTATGTAAGTGGAGCCATCTGGTAGGCATTATTTTGTGTTGGCTTCTTTTGCTCAGCATGTTATTTGGAAAGTAGTCATGTTGCTCCAATGTGATGGAAGTTTACTGTTTTTATTCCTTGGTAAGTATACCATAATTTAGTTACTATTTTTACTGTATATGGACCTTCCTGTTTTAAGGTTGGATTATTCTGAATAAAGCTGCTATAGGGATTTAAAAAATGTCTTTTGGCATAAAATTTTATGTGTATTTATTAATGTTTATGTGTGTACTTGCATGAGTTCATGTACACAATGTGCATGCAGATGCCCAGGAAAGCCAGAGGAGATCATTGGATGTCCTGTAAGTGGAGGTTGTAAGCCACCTAGTGTGGATGCTGTACCTGAACCTAGGTCCTCTGCAAACGCACCAGTGCCTTTAAACACAGGGCCACCTCTCTAGTTCTGCCTAGAGGACAGAGACACTTTGATGGATGAGGAAGCCAACAGTTACAGTACCTTGTGGGCAGCGGGCACATGGATATGGTGGGCAGAGCAGAGGGCATGGGTTAGCTCGGCTCATTACAGAAGAGCACTCCTGAGTCCAACTTACACATGTAGTTTCAAATACAGATGGGTGAGAGAGCAAATCAGAAGACCCGGGTCTTTGGTGAGTTACATGGGCACAGCATCTGCTTTCTCTTACTGAAGAACCAGACATAGATGAGAGAGCAGCTGTATACTTACACAGCAAAGTACTGATAGGCTCATGCTTACATTTCTTTTTCTAAAGAGTACTTAATTCTCACACCTGATAGATAGAGGAATATGACACGTACAAATGCCTTTGTTTTGAATTTGTTTCTAATGTAGTTATGAAGAGGACTTTCCAGATCATATTTCAAAAAGGAAACCCTGGGAAAAGGCCTGGGAACTTGTTAGGTCCTGTTTCTTTATAGCTGGACTGATCTTTGCACCAACATGCTGGAATCTGCCCCCCAAATTCAGCTGGAAAGGAGCCTGCCAAATCGAAGCTACACATAGTTCACATATATACATGCTAGCAAAACACTCATACACACAAAATAAATCTTCAAAGACATGATAAAATTAAAAAAAATTTAAAAAGTTAAAAGGAACTTCTGTATGCGGTTTTAATTCTATATAAATAATGCTTTTTTTTAAAAAAATAGTAGTCATATAAGAATGTAATGAACCTCAATGTTAACATTTGTATCTCCATATTAAAGTTTAGAAAGAACCCTATTAAATAATGTAAATAGGTGTTTTATGCTACTTGTCAAAACAATGGCCTAATTGTTTAAAGTTACAGTAGAGATTAGAGAATGGATAATATAGAAATAGTTACATCTCACCAAGCATTCCTTTTACTTTCATTTTGCCTTGGTTATTGGCCTTATCAGGTGTGAAATTCCTCACATGATTTTGTTGTTCAATATTGTTAAATATAAATCTTATTAATTATTGGAGGCATTGCATTTCTGGGGACTGAACTTATTTATAAACAGTTGTGAGCCACAATGTAGGTGTTGGGAATTGAACCCTGGTGGAATACAAGTGTTCTTAACTGTTGAATTAGAGGTGGGCTTTAGTGTTACAGAATTATCCCTGAAAACATAGATCCAGATTTTATAACAGCCTACTCATGTTGAGACTTTCAGTAGCACCTTTGGCATTAATTGATTTAAGCTTTTCACATTTTGCACAAATATCTAACATGTTCATTATTCTGATTTTCTACCCAAAACTACAGCTTCTCTCTCTCTCTCTCTCTCTTTTTTTAAACAGTATGCATAGAATGTTGCTTACCAGGACTTGCATGTGTGATTTTTATTAAGCATTTTTATTAAGGCTTCATTAGCCAGGCAGCACTGGTCTAGTCACTGGGTCGAAGTCTTTAGCTCCCACCTGTCCCGCAGGGGTAGGTAGGGCTGGCTGATACTCTGTGGGTCCCAACCCTGCTCTGCAATGCCAGGATTGCTTTTTCTGGACCAGGCAGCCCCACTTTAACTTAGTTCATTAGAATAAATTAGCGCTCATAATTAGCATAAACTGTGAAATGTGACGAAAGGGGCTCACTAAATATAACAAAGATACTTATCTACCAATATGGAAATTGGGAGGATTTCACAGTGACTTCTCAGGAACTGGGACACATTTTTATTCACTTTTGTTCCATTAAACATGATGTTGTAATTCTATTTGGCACCTGAAAGATTGGACTATGTGTCTTTCTTTAAAAAAGACATTTGGTTGCTGTGGGCATTAAGACTATTCAGATCTCCCTCTGCCAGGTGAGTGTGACATGAACAACTCACTAGTTTGAGTCTCAATAAGTTACTGTGTTTTATGATGAATCTCGTAGCATACACTTGCTGGAGAATGAGTCAGGTTTCTTACAGGGTGCACACATGATGTGTTCTGTAAGTGATTACAGCTGTTATGATGTGCATGTTTGCATTATAATTGGATGCTATATGTAAGAATTTATACAGGCCTCACTTGGAGGTGTACCCTTATAAAGTTAGCATTTGGGAGGGATTTTGGAGTCCAGCTGGCTTGGACTATACTGTAAAACCTTCTCTCAGAACAACAACACAAAATCTATAGTTTTTGTCTTGACATTTATAAGCATATAGCAGTCAGGACTGTGTCTTCAGTCAAGTTAGGCATTTGTAATATGCATGTAACATGTATTGTGTATTTTACATTTTTATGAGATACATACAATAGTATGTATTTCACACTGTTTATATACTTACATTCTAAAATACCATATATAACACATATGTATACATAATTATATCTAGTAAGTGTAAATGTGTATAAAAGATGGCATACTTCTAGTTATATAAAATATCTATTCGAGCTATATAAGATATATGGTTAGGCAGATGTGCTGCTGATTTTGTGCATACTATATAATGAGCGTTGGCCACTTGGGATAATCCAGTCTCTAGTTTTTAGATGACATGTGTAAACTTTAAAAAATAATTTTATTTATTTATTTTGTGTGTGTGTTTACAAGTTTGCCACAGTGCAAGTGTAGAAGTCAGAAGACACTTGTTGGAGCTGTCTTTTTTTTTGACTGCATGGTTTTTGGAGTGAGGTTGTCAGACATGGTCCTAATTATCTTTACCTGCTGAGCCATCTCACTGGCTCTGTAAACTAGTCCTTAAATGTAGAACATGATTTTAATTAAATATCCTTTGGTTTATATTTTGACTAATTTTCTATCTCTTTTCTCTTGGCTATCTTCTTCATACCACTTAAGATTTGCCTATATTTTTGTTAATTGCTTGCATTTGCTATATACATATCACTGTAGAGCCTTCCTCTCAAGTAAACCGTTTTTCTTTCTTTTTTGTTTTTGTTTTTTATGTGTTTATTAACTTGTGTTTGGAGACCAGGTCTTGTTACAGTACAGGTCTGGCGGGCATAGTACTTAACTAGCTAAATAGGCCAGTCTGTTGTTCAAGTTGCAGTAACCCTGTCTGTGTCTCTTGATTACAGGTATACTCACATTTGGCTTGGGTAAACAGCTTATTTCAAGTGTTATTTAGTCAGTGTACATTATGTGGGATTATTCATTAAGTATTGCTTTCTTTTCAGAGATTAAAACTTAGATGACTTTTTTTTTTACCTTCTCCACAGAAAATAAAGATACTGTATTGAAGTCTGTGATCCAAAACACCTTAATCAACACAGGAGAAAGCTCCATCTGTTCAGAGTATGCACATATGATGTGCACATCTTTTTGTAGCTTCTTACATTGGTTGACAGAGAAGAAATAAAACACTAATCAAAATTTTATAACTGTAAGCCCATCTTCCTAAAATATGTCATGTTCACTGACAAAGCTGAATTAAAACACCAATTAAAAACAGAAAAATGTAATTTGGATCCCTTATTAATGGTAGCAATTTATGAACTGACTCATTTTTATTGAGTTTATAGAAAGGTTATCTTCATTCCATGGTTATTTCTAAGAACCTGCCAGTTTCATACTTATGTGTTAGCCCACATTTCTGTTGCATAACCATGCCTTAGAGATTTTTACAAATTGCTACCACAAATGATTTTTGCCTAAGAAACTGGGGGAGGTTGAACTATATTCTCCCTTAAAATTCTGGCTGTCCTTATGTATGAGTGAAGTGGGCGAGTGCAGCAATCGTACGGCTCACATGCACTAACAGCTCTTTTCATTGTGCTTGTTTAGAAATATCACACAAAAGTCTTTTTGTTGTTGTTGTGTTTTGACTCTCTCTTGGTGAAGTCTCTGGCTCTTGTTTTCTGTGTGGCCTGTTGGTGTGATGGGGAAACCTGAGAGGAAGTAATGTCTCTTGCCTTCTAGCTAAACTTCTTTAACCAGAACAGCTGGTTTGATTTATGTGCCGAGGGAAACATGGACTATGAAAGACGTTCTTTGAAAAAGCGTAATTCCAAGTCCAAACAACAAGTAGGCTCTAACTTAGAACCCTCTAGCTTCACAAAATGTTCAGGGACTTTTTAACAAAAGTTTAGCTATAGGAGATTATCTTAGAACACAGGGAAGGGATTGCATGGGAGAGGAGCTGTAGGCAGCAGGAGAGAGATTAGCTTTCCTCCTTATGTCGGCCACAGAGGAAATGAAAAAACAGTAATGATCGTGCAGCTGATAATCGTATGTTCTTAGCTACAATTAGGCTGCTGCTAAAAAAAAATTTAAAGAAATGGGGAAATTAATCTAATACAAAATTAATAAAGCATATAATTTTGTGCCCTTTTTACATTAATGTTACACAATTATTTCTGTCTTGCCCCAAATCATTTTGTCATTATGATTTAAAAAGTAATTTACTTAGTTTATTTATACCATGTTTCTTTTTTATAAGGGCTCAAGATTAGCTTTACCTAAAAGTTCTTAATAAAATAGATAAATGATCAGAAGCAAATAACAATAGTTTTTATTAAGTTTTGATATCTCAAATAGTTTTGAGATATTAAGTTCTAGAACAGTGCATTGTATCTAATAAACTGTCCAGAAGAAGCTAAGAACACCAGAAGCAAAATCCACAGAGCCAAAGAAGCTAAATAACAATGAATGGTCAAGGGGGAGGGGATGTACATGAATCTCACTGTGAAAGGGAAATAAAATAGACATCACAGATGAATGGGGAGAAGGGCATGGGTGGAGGGGTGAGCATGGAACAGGAGGGATCAGTTTAGGGAGAATGGAGGTAGAGAATACTGGGAAAGAAAACTGGAATCAGTCATATCTGTGATAAGTTAAAAACCTAGTATGGCGGGAACTCCCAGGAATCTATGATAGTGAACCTAGCTAAGATTCCTAGCAATGGGAGACATGGAGCCTGAACAAGCCATTTCCTATAACCAGGCAAGACTTTCAGTGGAGGGATTGGGACACCAACTCAGCCAAAAAACCTTTGACCTACAATTTTTCCTGCCTGCAATATATTCTGGGGTAAATGTAGTACAGAAATTATGGGAGTGGTCAAACAATCACTGGTCCAATTTGAGACCCATACGGAGAGAGGGGCCCCACTTCTGACACTGCCCAGAGTGCCAGGACCCAGAGGCTGGACAGCCCTGAGACCTAGGATAGAACCAAATGAGACTGGCAGAAAGAAGAAAAAGTCAATGAAATGATTCCTATAGATATTCTTCTATACTAACAGATTGTTGCCTTGCCCACTTATCATTGGAGAGACTTCAGCCAGCAGCTGATAAAAAGCAGATGTAGACACCCACAGCCAAACACTAAGTGAACCTTGGAAAATCCTGTGTGTGCGGGGAAGGATTATGGGAGGCAGAGGGGCCAAGGACGCCACAAGAAAATGCACAGAATCAACTAACTTGGGCTCATAGGATCTCACAGAGACTGAGTCACCAACCAGAGAATTTGTATGGGCCTGACCTAGGCTCTCTGCATATATGTTACAGTTGTGTAGCTTGGTCTTCTTTTGGGACCCCTAACAGCAGGAACAGGGGTTGTCCTTGACTCTGTTACTTGCTCTTGGGATCCTTTCCTCATGTTGGGTTGCCTCATGCAGTCTTAATAGGAGAGGAAGGGTTTAGTGTCACTGTGACTTGATATGCCATGGCTGGCTGATGAACATGGGATATCTGCTTTTTCTCTGAAGAGAATGGAGGAGGAGTGAAACGTGTGGAAAGGTTTGAGGGAGGAGCTGGGGGGAGAGGAGGGAAGGAGGAGAAACAGTGATTGGCGTAGAAAAAAGTAAATTAATTAATTAAAAAACAAGAATACCAACTGCTTAGAGGAGGAGGCTTTTGTTTGGCTGGTTTTTTGAGACAAGGTCTTACTATATAGACCAGGCTGGCCTGGAACTCACAGAGATCTGTCTGTGTCTGCCCTACTAGTACCGGCATTAAATGCATGCGACCATGCCTGGCTTGAATGTTTCTCCTTGATACTTAGCTCTAGATGAAATTTCACAACTGGGACTTGATGGACACTGAGCAATTACAGTGTTGCAGTATATACTATAAAAAAATAGCACTTCCTGTAATAATCTTCAGTGAAAGCAAGAGGTACAATATTATCCTGTGATACAATGATAACAATTTGAGTCAGCAGAACCATAGTATTTGGTCTCTCCTTGCTTCATATCATTAGTCCAGATACTTTTTTGTTCCACTGGAAGTAGGTTGGCTGTGAGGGTTTAGTGCTGTGTAAAAGTGATCAGCTGTCTACTGGGCATCAATGACAGACCAAAGTAAGGCAGTTGCTAAAGTCCAACCTGGTGAAACTGTGACTTTATTGGTTTACTTATAGAAGCAGAAATGACTCAAAGCAGAGTCACCAAAAAGCTATCCTTTGAGTGAGGGTTCATGAAAGCTTGATCCCTGGAGCTCACTGTACAGGTTGCAGTCTGCTGAACATGTAAGAGAGTGCCTTCCAGGAAGCCCAGCTGATCTGAGCCTCTCTGAAGCAGCTTGGCTGGTCAAAGACCATCATGTCTTACCTGAGAGTGCTGTGTTACTTTAAACATCCCTTTACAACACTCAGAACATCCCGAGAAACAATTTAAAGAGGAAAAATGTATTTTCCGCTGATGATTTCAGAGGGTGGTTAGTGGGCTTTCTTGTTGTTAAGCCTTTTGAGGCAGAGTGTCATAGCTAAAGGGCATTCACTGCTCCCCTCATGGTGGCCAGGAAGTAGAGAAAGACAGATAAGAAGGAGCCAAGGCAAGATACAGCCCTCAAAGGACATGGCCCCAGTGACCTATTTACTCCACCCAAGTCTCACCCAATAACATTCCTAGCTCTAACCAGTGCTAACATCTAAAGACCAAGCCTTTTGTGTGCATGTCATGTTCAAACCACTGTGTAGTTAGTTCTTTGGCATTGATGTACCCCAGCCAGCATTTGTATTCTCTTTGTCTGCATCTGATGGTGAGGACTTGCACTGAAGTATCTATTGACCCACCTAAGCCCAGATAGCAATGGCAAGCCACAAAATAAACAAAGCACGCAGCAGTTATCACTGGTGGTGGTTTTCATCCAGCTAAGTGGAGAAACTATTTTTAGCTTAGGCCCCAAGGAAATGTCTCAACTGGGGCAGCATCAGGAGCCTGAACCTTTTTTGTTTTCTCTGTTCACCCTTGGTTTTGCTCTTTAGTTTTTAACTTCCCAATCAGTTACAGTCAAATTTAAATACTAACTTAATATTATATCGTTCTAGAGCCAAATGGAAGTGATTGTGGTGCCCATGAAGACATACTGACATGCACACATACATACATACTATTACAAATTAATCTAAACAAATGTCAGTTCACCATGATTCTGTGAGTCAATTATTTTCTGTTAATTTCATATATGGAGACACTGGAGATTTTCAGAGGTTAAATGTAAAAAGCATTTGCTAAGAACTGAATACCACTTATTCTTTGGCAGCTCACATTTTTATTTGAGATCCTACTATACAAAACTGAGGAAGTAAAAGATGTGGACAAACATAGTATTTTTTCAGATGCTTGCAATTTGTCCAAATACTCTCTGAAACCATGACAAGCAGCCTTTAAATGGGAATCATGAATAGCCACTGCCAATCAAGTATATATGCTTTCTTCTCCTGGGCATATTGGTAGAACATAAAATGTGCATGGTCTCATGCCATTCCTCCAGATACAGAGAAGTGGAAGTCTGACTTGAGGGCACCGAAGAAACAGAAACACATGCAGAGAGACCACAGTACCCAGCAGCGTGTCCTGGTGCTGTAATTCAGGGAGGAGAGATGACTGAGTCTTACCAGCAGGAGAAGAGAAGGCTATCAAATTGCTGTTCTGTGGTTGAGTTGAATGGTGTTGGAGCTTGCAATTTCAAATGGATACAACATTCTATCCACAACTTAATTTTTCAATAACATTGGTGCTATAAACATTCTTGAACTAGTAGAAAAGTACTTTTAATTTTCTCAGAGATACTAGAGAATATGATATTTTAAAAATACCTATGGGGAAATATTCTTTTTGACGAATAGGCTTACATTTTTTTTGAGATTAGATCACATTTTGAAAAATTATATATATCATTGTTTCTTCATATTACATTTTGTTTTTAATGATATGAATTTGGCAACATTTCTTGAAAATATTTCTAGATGAGTTCCACAAAACAGTTGTGTTTGTTCTCTTCCTTTTGCATATTGTACGTATAGTTCTATAATTTTAAATAACCCAAGATACAGATCATGTATCTTTTAATCACCTCATATTTTACAAAACAGATGCCTGATAGAAGATAATTATCTCAGTGTTTGTGAGTGAATACTAAGATTTGGTGATGTTCTAGAAAATTCTGGCTCCAGTGTGTGAGAACTAGCCTGACAATGCTCTCAGAACAAAGAGAGAAGCAGATGGAACAGGACCACATAGACTGCAAACTCTTGGGGGAACTTAGACACAGAAGCATGTCTTAGGCGGCAGCAAAATCAGTGGATCCATAGGGTTTGAGTCAGAAAGGAGGGAACGGATAAAGTGACTTCATCCTAGCTGGAATGCCAGCTTATCATCCAAGTAACATCCAAGACAGTAGGTGCATTTGCTGCCAGGGTTCCATCATAAAGCTCCACCCACTTTTGTGGCTTTATGTATTTATAGCATGGTGGGAACCTGTGTGGAGAAAAGTACCCAGGGACAGCCATGATGGTTGGTTGTGACTAATGATGGCAGCAACAAGGTAAAATTGAATCTGTACAGGTAAAAGATGGGCATAATTGTGTTGCTCTAGGATAATATCTTGCTTCAGCTTTTGTATAGTCTTCATATACTTCATACCATGGGCAGTGCTTTGATTTTCTGAAATATAATATTTCAAGTTTCTTACTTACTTAGTGTGTATGGATGCTTGCCTGCATATTTGTCTGTGCACCACATGTGTGGTGCCCTCATAGGCCAGAAGAGGACATTGAATCTCTTGGTTCAGTTGTAAACTGCCATGTACATTCTGGGAATCAAACCCAGGTCTTTAGGAAGAGCAGCCAGTGTTCTTAACTGCTGAGCCATCTCTCTAGACCTTTGTCCTTCTAAGTTTGTGCCAGTCACACAGCTGCTTAGTAGCTTCTTCTGATTTCCTATTGTTTGAGAATGAAGTCTAGTTTCCTTCAGAATCACCTATTTTTTGCTGTATCCTGATTCAGTTCAGCCATTTTTTTTTTATTCCACACCTGCCTATTACTTTTCTTTTGTGATTGTAGGATATACCATATTATTGTAAAACACTCATTCATTTGTGTGTATCAGTGGATCAAGAGGTAGAAATTTCCACTATGATATATTTTAGTATTTATCTTTTTGATCATAAATATTTGATGCATTGCAGATTAAAATTTGTTCATCTAATTATTATGTACTCTCTCCCAGAGCCCTGCATAATTATGATGCTTATCAAGAACCTTTTAATAAATGATACCTTTTAAAACCAAATGTTAATTGTAATTTTCAGTATACTATTTTCTAAGTAGTTTTGGATATTTTATGCATAGATTAGTTAGCTTTAATACTATTCCTGCTTATATTTGCAACTAATAAAAGCAAGCATTACTAAGTAGCAAATTACTATAAATTCCTAGTAACAGACATATATTGCCTTACAGTGTTGGAGGTCAGACCCCTGAAATAGGTCTCATGGTGCTAAAGGCAGTGAGTTGGCAGGACTGTCTTCCTTCTGGATGCTTCAGGGGAGAATCTGTTCTTGCTTTTCATAGCTCCTGGAGGTTTCATGCACTCTTTGGCTTGTGGCCACTTCCAGAAATTGCATCACGTTGATATCTGTTTCAGGGGTCATAGCTCTTTCCCTGATTCTCTTGCCTGCCCAAGAAAGGATTCTGTGATTGCACTGGACTTGCTGAGAGTACCCAGGATACCTCTCCCTACTTAATGACCTGCTGAGAGTACCCAGGATAGCCTGCCCCCTTCATGACCTGCTGAGAGTACCCAGGATACCTCTCCCTACTTAATGACCTGCTGAGAGTACCCAGGATAGCCCGCCCCCTTCATGACCTGCTGAGAGTACCC
>PVIH01027248.1:0-17304 GCA_004025045.1 Sigmodon hispidus | reverse complement strand
AATGGAATACTACGCAGCAGTAAGAAAAAATGATATCCTAAAATTCACAGGCAAATGGATGGATCTGGAGAATATCCTCCTGAGCGAAGTCTCACAAACTCAGAGAGATAAGCAGGGGATGTACTCACTCACTAGTGGTCTCTAAACAAACAAACAAGAAAAAAAGCCAAACATGCCCAAGCAGCAAACCACAACCACCGAACAGCTTGGGATCAGAAACACCCTGGACTGACCCTGCAAACCCCAGTCCAATTATAGGAACACCTGACTCACTCTTGAGAGAGGGGGGAAAGAACTGGATTTGGCCAGAAGTGGAGACTGATCTAAGCATTATTGGGTCAGTGGGACCATAGGACTGTCTGCTCCCTGCCCAGGGAGGGGATGGGGAGTTGCAGAGAAGAAAAATGACCAGATGTGTTGGGAGGGGGAAGAGACCTTGAATAAGGATATACAGGGAAAGCTGAACACAAAGAAAATATAGGTGTAGCAATCTTATTTGTATTTCTACCCTTGATAAGCCATGCTTATGATTCTTATCCTCTGTTTAGTTATTGTTAACTCTTCCACATTTTAAATTCTTTTTACTGTTTTTTTTTGATAAATACAAAATAAAGAAGAAAAAAAAAAGAAAACATTATAGATGTCCCTCAACCAAAGAATGCATAAAAAATGTGATACATTTACACAATGGAGCACTACTCAGAAGTTAAAAAAGTTACATTTTAAAATTTGCAAGCAAATAGATGGAACTAGAAAAAAACATCCTGAATGAGGTAACACAGAAAGACAAACACAGTACGTACTAACTCACAAGTGAATATTAGATGTAAATAAAGGAAAACCAGGCTACAATTCATAACTCCTGAGAAGCTAGGTAATAAAGAGAAACCTAAGAGAGATATTCATGTATCACCATGTGAAGGGGAAAAGGTAATTTATCCTGAATATTGCCACCATAGTGGGGAAGGAGACAAGGGGTTGTGGGAAGGGAGTATGAGGGAATAGGGGGGTTGAATTGGGGTGAAACAAGGAGAGCAACAAAATAGATTTCTTGATAGAGGAAGACATTTTGGTGCTAGGTGAAACCTAGTGCAAAGGAAATACCCAAGAGTCCACAAACGTGACTAAGACTCCAAGCAATAGTGAAGAAGGTGTCTGAACTGGCCTTTCCCTGTAATCTAATTGATCACAGCTCTAAGTATTATCATAGAAATTTCATTAAGCAACTGATGAAAGCAGATGCAATGATCCATTGCTAAGCACTAGGTTAAGCTCTCAGTCCAATTAAAGAGAGAGAGGCTAAATTATATGAGCAAAGGAGTCAATATCATGGTGAGGAAACACACAGAGACAGCTGAGTTGAGATATTGGGAACTCACTGCCTCTCTACTGACAGCTAGGGAATTTGTGTGGGCCCATACTAGGCAATCTAAATGTGGATGACAGTTTTGTGGTGTGAATAGTTTGCAGCTTCTGGTAGTAGGGCCAGAATTTATTCCTAATGAATGAAGCAGATTTTTTTTCAGTTTCACTTTTTTATTATGAATACAGTCATATTTTTTATCCACGTATACCCTTGTTCAAACTCCCTCCCCCCTTCCAGTCAATCTCTCTTCTCCACACCACTTTATCCCCTCCCCAAAGAGGGCAGGAGGTCCCAGGGTCCCAATGTGGTTTAGTTCAGCATCCACTCCAGGCAGATCTGCTTTCCTCACCCCAAAATCAAGACTGAGTCAGGTGTTCTTCAGGAGGGAATGGATCCAAGATGCTGGTCCAAGGTGTTTCAGATCCCAAGCTATTCCGTGGTTTTGTTTTGCAGCTTGGACATGCTTTGCTTTTTGCTTTTTAGTTTAAAGTTTACTAATGAGTGAGTACATCCCCTACTTATTTTTCTTGGTTTGTGATACTTCCCTCAGGAAGATATACTCCAAATCCATCCATTTGCCTTCAAATTTTAGGATATTTTTTTCTTACTGCTGAGTAGTACTCCATTGTATAGATGTACCACAGTTGGCTAATCCATTCTTCAATTGAGGGCATCTAAGTTGTTTCCAGATTCTTGCTATTACGAATAATGCTGGATTCTGTTGGTTATGCTTGTATCTGTAGTTCCAGCTCTTTTCTTCAGATTTTCTATTTCCATCTTTGTCTTATTCTGTGTCTTTTTATTGCTTCTATTTCACTTTTTAGTGCCTGGAATGTTTCTTTCATTTTATTTCAAATTTTCTTACCTTTTTTTGGGTTTCTTTCAAGGATTTGTTCATCTCCTACAATTTTTTTGTTTGTATTTTCTCCTATTTCCTTAAGGGAATTTTTTACAAACCTCTTTGAAGGATTCAATAATCTTCATAAATGTGTTTTTTTTTTTGTTGTTTCCTTCTGTTTCCTCTTCATTTCTCTGTTAAGGTCTTGTAGCTGTAGGACCACCAGCTTCTTCTGGTGTTGACTTGTTGTTCTTTGTATTGTTATATGTATTTTTGCACTGCTGTCTGCTCATGGCTTCAGTGATTCACAATTATTCAGCCTCTAATCAGTTGAGGCAAGAGGGCTTGTGTGTCTCCTGTCTGCTCTGAGCAAGGGGTTTGCTTGATCTCTGACTCTGCTCTGGACAGGGGTCTGAATTACAAAGGCCTCAGTCCTTCTCTGATGATGCAGTTTGCCCTGCAGGAGGGGTCCAGCAGTGAGAGGTCCCTTATTTTAGGAGTTGCTGTAGGAGGCCTCTCACAGCTAAAGCCTAGATCCTGTCTGCTAAGGAGAGTCTAAGATCAGATTCCAGGGATTTACCCCAGTCCTGGAGAGCAACTTTCCAGATGGATAACCCAGGTGCGAGAATCTGCTCACCTCTGATTTTGCTTTGAAATTTCAAAGGCCTCAGTCCTTCTCCATAAACACGATATTTGTAGTCCATTCTCTGTGAAGGGATTCCTTGTACAGATCTGATACTTGGGGAGGGGCTTTTTCCTACCTCAACTTGAAATGCCATACTTTTTTTTTTATTCCCCCTAGGAGTCCTTACACTTTCTGAGGACTGAAAGAGTGTGTTGTGTGGTGGGAAGAAACTGGGGTTGTTACTGTGAAGATGAGAGGGAGGGGAACAGTTATTGCTATAAAGCACCTTTTAAATAAAAAAAGATAAAAAAGACATCCAGCATCCAAATTATATTTTAAAAATACTGAGAAAGACAGGTGAAACTGCTAAATGAACAGCTCTCCTCCATGTCTTCTATTTCTGCTTCTCCCTCCAGGCACCTTCTTTGTGGTCTTGTTCTGCTTTCTTTGAATGTTGGGTTGTAAGCTCTAAGCCAAATCTCATAAGCAACTTTGTTTGGTGATATTTTGTGACAAAAAACAATAACAGGTTTAAAGAAAATTATTATTTCTTTTTCCCTTCAGTAGAGGATTTACTGGGATGAACAAATCATTATTTTTTTGTGTGTGTTAAAGATGGTCAAAATTTATGCAGACTCGAATGAGGGCCACTTTATTTAACAAAGTCAGACATTTGAACATAAGTAATTCCTTGATCTTAATGATGCTATGCCAGATATTTAACATATTATAATGCTCTAAGCTATCACAAGTTTGTTAAGCAAAGAATATGGAATGTAAACCTTTGAGCTTGCTGTTGTATGTAATTCTACCATTTATGTGTAAAATCTGATTGCATTTGGACTAAAGCATGTTAAAACAAATGCACTCAATATTTCAAAGAGATAATAAAATTCTTTTTTTATAAGCAGTGGGTGAATAATATCAGGTGTTATAACAAAGTAACTATAATCAAATTTCTATATAAAACATATGGATTTGAAAATGTTATACAAGATGGAAGACACATGTGAAAATACTAGGAAGCCAATGACACTATATCTAGTTAGTTAAGTTAATCATTTTATTAATTTGCATGTGAAAATTAATATTGAACATTTGTGCTAAAATGTGTTCTAGTAGAGTATATAAATCAAAACATGAAATACTATGTAAGAAGGAATAATGGCAGCATTTTGAAATCATTCTATAGGTAGAGATACAATAAAGAATAAAAATTATTTAAAACTCAGTTGAGAAATGAAAATCATGCATTATACCACTGCTACCAAGAACTAACATCCTGAATCTCAAAGGATCCTTAGACATGTGAGTTAAGCAGTGAAAACCATTGCTGCTAAAATTGAAAAGTGAAGAATAAACCAATACTACCATTTCTAGACTCATTAAATTGACATTGTAACCATTATCATAGATAATTTTTTATGATGAATGATAAAGAAGAAATGAAACATGGCTCCATAATAAAAAAGAAAAGATGAGATCATACTTATATCTTTAGAAAATGTCACACATAGCTTAAAATGTAAAGGTCAGATTATAAAATGGCACTTAAATTAGTTTTCTTAAGTTCTTCCCCACATAATCATGCTTTCTCTTAAACATTTTCCACAAAGCTCCTCTTCCTCATGCCCAAATACTCTTGGGTCTTCAGTGAGAAGTGTGTTCTGGTCTTCTATGCATTCTCATTGATAAACCAATGCATAAAATTTGTAACAGAGAAAGGCTGGAGATATGGCTCAGAGGTTCATTCAGAGAGACTCTGTTCTTTCAGAGGCCCTGAGTTCAATATCCAGCAACCACATGGTGGCCCACAACCATCTGTGATGAGATTTGATACCTTCTTTTGTATACTGTATATATAATAAATAAATAAATCTTTTTAAAAGAATGTAACAGACACAAAGGAGGAGCTTTCAGAGATATAAAAAGGAACTGACTGATGTAGCCATAGTTGCAAATCTGTTTCTGAAATTATTTTTCTACTGAAAAGGCCTCTGCTACCATCATTCCTGCTCAATATACACACTGCACAATACACACATATGTACTTGGACACTTACTCAAGAATTTGAAAACATATTAAAAACTTGGAGTTTTCCCCTTCCAAGAAACTCATCTTCATAATCAATGAGAGTTTCTTTTACTTCCTCAGAACCATGCAACACCAAAGGTGGGGTGCATTCTCAGATACAGAGTAAATAAAGGTCAATAGACTTTAAATATCTGAACAAAATAGAAAACACTGGCAAGAAACAAGTTGGCAAGAAACAAGTCAAGAAAAGTCTGGGCATTCATCATTAAAAATAAGCCTCCAAGTGTGATTTATTTGGGAGCTGGGTGATACACCCCAAAGATTAAAGAGAAAAAACAAGCAACCACATGGTGCACAATATTTCTATTGTATTACCCATGTGCTGTTATTTCTTGTAAATAATCACCTATAGTACTTCTATAGTACTTCTCTGTGAAGTACATTGTTATAACAAAATTCTTGCTGTTGAAAAACTACCATTTTCACTCTTTTTAATTCACTTCACTTATGAATTGCTCTTGTGCTCTGCTCTTCCAATGCAAGCAACTTCATAGATGTATGACAGATTTTTTTCAGTAATAGATAAATTTAGTTTTCAGTGTAAAAACAAAGAAATTTTAATGTCTATTGTCATTGGAATAAGTAGTTTCTCATAAACTTCCTCAGTATAGAAAATTTCTTGATACCTGCCTACTAACATTTTATTAGTCATTTCTAAATTGGTCTTGTCAATTCTCACTTTCTCATTTCTTTACATTTGTTCCATTTTCTTTACTGAAGCAAAAGTATTCCAATTTAACAATAAGAATCTGGAACCTGGAGATTCAGAACCTTGACCAAATAGACTGTTGATGGAATAGTGGGGCTTGAAGCAGCACCACTTGATTCTCTCCTCTTTTCCTGCACAGAAAACATTCCATTCAATTGTACCAATCAATAGTTATTGACTATTTTCTAAGAATAAATATTGGGCTTAATCAGTAACAATCAAAAGAAACAAAGACCTAGTCAATAATGATTTCATCATTTGCTTACATGGATTTTTGAGTAGTTTTGCAATTTGTTAATGTTTAGCCACATAGTGTAGTACCATTTTATTAGTATAGCATTCTCCTGTTCCTCTGTGTTTCCTTGGCATCTGTTCTGCTCTTCCTCTTCCCAAAATTCTCCTACTCTGCTTGTCCTGGCTCTACTTCTTGCCTGCCTTCTGACCAATCAGCATTTTATTAAACCAATATTAGAGTGACAAATATTTACAGTATACAAAAACATAGTCCCACAGAATATCTCCATTAACTACAACACAGTAAAAAGTAATTTTTGAAATTCACAAACAATATTTTATTTATTTTGGATGAAACACTTTCAATATGTTTCTTTAAATATATCATATTTTTACCGGGGCATAAGTCTTATCCTTCATAGTTTATCCTTCATTTTTGTGATAAAGATCTGTGTAATATGAAGTTTCTGGCCATGTCTATCCCAGAGAGATTCAGACCAGTAGCCCCAAATACTCACGCAAAGTCTTATATTAATTACATGATGCTTGGACTATGGCTCAGGCATATTGCTAGCTAGCTCTTATATCTTAACTCAACACTTTTCCATAAATCTGTCCTACCACATGGCTCATGGCTTACCTATTTCTTTACATCTTGCTTTTTGGGCATCTGGATCACATCTCCCATGACTTCCCTCTCCTTCCCCTTTATATATATTAAGATTTTTCACCTCCTTCTAAAGTGCCCTGCCATAGCCTCAAACAGTCCCTTTGTTAAGAAATGATACTTACAGCATACAGAAAGGCATCTCACACCACTTCCATTTCCTGTCTAATTAAAACGATTTTTAATTTTAATATAGCAAAATTACATATAACAAAACAGCAATCAAACAAGAATTATAGTTACAATAACTAGTCTATTTATATTTAGCAAAATTAAAGAAAATATTTTATTGTCTACCTAATTCTTGTAAATCTAAAGTTTTATATCTAATATACCTTTTATAATAATTTAGGAAAATGTACTTATAACTAATCTTCAACTCTATCAAAGAACACAGAAAGATATATTACTGGAGTAAACAAGGAGTGCAAGCAACTTTCAAAATCTAGAAATGACAGAGATGACACCTGGCTGCCTGGACAGTTACCCAAAGTTCCTTTGTGATATTTGGACATCCACCTTCAGCCTACAGACCTAAAGTCTTCAGCAGACCTTTCAGTGAAGCTGGAAATTTGAAGGACTCTTCTTCCCATTCTGGCATAGTTCAGTTAGTCACTTCTCTTTGTGTTCTGAAGAATGTCTGGCAGTTTTCTCTGTGAAGCAAGAACCTGAAGGAACATCTTGGCTTATTCTATCAAAGTTCAGAGATCATTTTTCTTTGAGTTCTGCATATCTAGTTTATACAGAATACTGTCAAGGCAGTTGCAGTAACAACAGTTTCTTGTACAATGGCTAACTTTTTTTTTTTGCAAAGAAAACAGATTCTATATGGCATTTCTTCAGTGCCCATCATTTACTTGAAGTAGATTGGTGATTCCAAGAGCAGACCAGTCTCACTGTCCAGCAATGTCACAGTTCTTAAAATATTTTAAATGCCATATTCTGTAGGATTTTTTACATGTTTAAAAAGTACCTATCTAATTAAAATATTCCTTTGTATACCTAAAAAAGACTCTAACATGAGTATAAGTTTGGTTACTATAAATGAGTATTAATGTGCATTTCCTAATTACACATTATAATTTTAAAGAAATAGCAAAAATATCTTTAAAAACAGCAGAAATATACATACAATATAACAAAATTAATTTTAAATTTATATCAATAAACCAAAATCCATATCAACATAAAATATTTTGAGATTAACTACCATTTTTTTGGACTAAAGAAAACTCAGTAATCTATCTTTCTAATCGTTTCTATATAATATCCTCTTTTTTCATAGAGATTGACTATGCCCAATAACTACTTATAATAAGAACAAATGTTTATAAACATTATATTGGAAATTTGGATGTTGCTTTCTATTACTATTTTCTGCTGATGGACACTGGTAATATTATAAGGGTCCTGAAGCTGGATCATTTTAGTTGGCAGCCTTGAAGTGACCATCAAAGATTTTTTTCAAGGGGTCTTTCTTGATCAAACCATTATTTTCCTGGAAGCAAATCTATAGATTCTTAAGAAAACAAAAGCATAACCTCTTATGTAAAAAAAAATCTCCTTAGACTCAAATTTCAAAGTCAAAGTATCTTTAAAATACATACTTTGAAAATATATTCTCTACTAAAATGGAAAACCAAAAAGAAATGGACAACATCCTGGATAGTTACCAATTACCAAATATAAATCAAGATCAGATTAAAGACCTAAACAGACATATAACCCCAAAGGAAATTGAAGCTGTTATTAAATAGGACCAGATGGCTTCACTGCAGAATTCTACCAGTCATTCAAAGAAAAAATTAATACTAATATTCAACAAACTATTCCATACAGTAGAAATTGAAGAAACACTGCCAAACTCTTGTATGAGGCCACAATCATCCTGATACCCAAGCTACTCAAAGATGAAAGAAAGAAAGAGAATTATAGATCAATCTCCTTTATGAACAGTGATTCAAATGTACTCAACAAAATTCTGGCAAATTGAATAAAACAACATATAAAAAATGCTATCCACCACAATCAAGTAGGGTCATCCCAGAAATGCAGGGCTCTTCAACATACAAAAACTGTAACTGTTATCCATCATATAAACAAACTGAAGAAAAAAATGATCATCTCCTTAGGTGCTGAAAAAGCCTTTGAAAAAATCCAACACTCCTTTATGATAAAGGTCCTAGAGAGATCAAGAATACAGGAAAAATACCTAAATATAATAAAGGTGATTTACAACAGGTTGAAGGGCAACAACAAACTAAATGGAGAGAAACTCAAAGCAATTCCAATAAAATCAGGAACAAGACAAGGCTGTACTCTCTCTCCTTTGATATCGAATATAATTCTCAATGTTCTAAGCTAAAGAAATAAGAGAAAAATAAGATTAAGGAGATACAAATTGAAAAAGAAGAAATTAAACTATCTCTATTTGCAGATGATATGATTGTATACATAAGTGACCCACAGAATTCTACCAAGAAACTCCTACAGCTGATAAACACCTTCAGCAATGTAACAGGATACAAGATTAACTCAAAGAAATCAGTAGCCCTACTATACACTAAAAATAAAATGGCTGAAAAAGAGATAAACAAAATATACCCTTTATAATAGCTACAAATAGCATTAAATATCTTGGTGTAATTGTACCCAAGAAATAAAAGATCTGCTTGACAAAAACTTTAAATCACTGAAGAACGAAATTGAAGAGAATATCAGAAAATGGAAAGATCTTCTATGCTCCTGCATAGATAGGATCAACTTAGTAAAAATGCCAATCTTACCAAAAGCAATCTATAGATTTAATGCAATCCCCATCAAAATTGCAACACATTTTTTAAAGACCTTGAAAGAACAATACTCAATTTCATTTGGAATAACAGAAAATCCAGGATTGCCAAAACAACTTTGCTCAATAAAAGAACCTGAAGAGTCATCACCATCCTCTACTTCAAGTTATACTATAAAGTTACAGTAATAAAAACAGCCTGGTATTGGCCTAAAAACAGACTTGTGGATCAATGAAATTGAATTGGAGACCCCAACATTAACCCACATACTTATGAACACCTAATTTTTGACAAAGCATTTCTGGGATGAAGCCAGCTGATTTCTTGTCAAAGAGGCCAAAAAATATTCAATGGAAAAGAGATAGTAGCTTCAACAAATGGTGTTGGTATAACTTGACAGTAGTGTGTAGAAAAATACAAATAGATCCAAATCTATCACCCTGCACAAAACTCAAATCCAAGTGGATCAAAGACCTCAGCATAAACCCAGATACACTGAACTTGATAGAAAAGTGGGAAATACCCTCCAACATATTGGCACAGTAGACCACTTCCTAAATATAACACCAGTGGCACAGACACTAAGAACAACAATCAATATGTGGGACCTCCTTAAACTGAGAAGATTCTGTAGAGCCAAGGACACAGTTAATAAGATAAAAGGATAGCCGACAGAATGGGGAAAGATTTTTGCCAACTCTATAAGTGACAGAGGACTGATCTGTAACATATATAGATAACAGAAGAAACTAAAGCCAAAAACCCTTAATAACCCAATTAAAAAATGGGGTTCATAGCAGCGTTATTTGTGATAGCAAGAACCTGGAAACAACCTAGATGTCCCTCAACTGAAGAATGAAGAATGGATCAACAAACTGTGGTACATCTACACAATGGAGTACTACTCAGCAGTAAGAAAAAATAATATCCTAAAATTTGCAGGTAAATGAATGGATTTGGAGAATATCCTCCTTAGTGAGGTATCACAAAACCAGGAAGATAAGCAGGGGATGTACTCACTCATTAGTGGACCCTAAACAAACAAGCAAACAAACAAGAAAAAAAAGCATAGCATACCCAAGCTTCAAACCACAACCACTGAACAGCTTGGGATTAGAAACACCCTGGAATGACTCCTTGGATCCCACTCCCCCTAGAGGAACACCTGACTCAGTCTTGAGGTTGTGGGGAGAAAACTGGATCTGCCAGGAGTGGAGACTGAACTAAGCAATATTGGGTCAGTGGGACCATGGGACTGCCTGCCACCTGCCCAGGGAGGGGATGGGCAGTTGTGTGGAAGAGAGAATGAACTGATGTGTTGGGAGAGGGAAGGGACCTTGAATAAGGATATACAAGGATAGAAAGTGTGACTTCTTTGTTAATAATAATTATAGTAATAATAATAATAAAAATGAGGTTGAGAACTGAAAAGGGAATTCTCAGCAGGAGAATTACAAATGGCTGAAAGACATTTGAAAAAGTGCTCAACATCTTTAGCCATCAGAGAAATGCAAATCAAAACATCTTTGAGATACCACCTTACACATGTCAGAATGGTTAAGTTTAAAAACACAGGTGACATCCTATGCTGGAGAGGATGCAGAACAAAAGGAACACTCTTCCATTTTTGGTGATAGTAAACTTGTTCAGCCACTTTGGAATGCAGTATAGAGGTTTCTCAGAAAACTGGGAATTAATCTCCCCAAGGATCCAGCAATACCACTATTAAGCATATACTCTAAAGTTGCACATTCACACTTATATGCCCCTCAACTTAAGAATGGATTAACAAACTTTTGTATATCTACACAATGGAGTACTACTCAACAGTTAAAAATAATATCCCAATATTCTCAGGCAAATGGATTGATGTTGAGAATATATTTCGGAGTGAGGTATCACAAACCCAGAAGTATAAGCAGGGGAGTTACTTCCTTATTAGTGAACTTTAGATATAAAGCAAAAAAATGCCCAAGCTGTAAATCACGTCTACTGAACAGCTTGGGATCTGATGGAATTTGAGAGACATCCATGGAATCCTTTAGAAAGAGAAAATAGAGAAGATCTCTGTGGTGGTATGTCACATATTTAATAACACCTGAAATATTTGAGAGATTATACACACAGTCAAAAATCTAAACAAACAGCTCAGGTAGTTCTTGATCATTGTGTACAAGGACAAACAGCTGGGATTCTATATCACACACCTTTAATCTCAGCACAGGGAAAGCTAGGAGTGGCAACCTACACTTTTACTCCCATAACTGAGAGACAGAACTTCCTTTGCTTCTGTGAGTTCAAGGCTAGCTATAAAATAGAGTAGTTCACACCTTTAAACCTAACCTGAATGGAATACTGCAGGCAAGAACGGTATTTAGGACCTCAGTAGGAAACCAGCAGAGAAGAAGCAACTAGGAGAAGTGACCAGGAGCAATGCTGAGGAATTTGAAAGATGGCTGGGTGAGATTTGACTGTGGTGTTTCTTCTCTGTGATATTTCATCCTTTCCTTGATATTTGGCTCTGAGTCTCTTTCTTTACAATCTGAATTCATGCTACATTGGAGTCCAACTCTGGGGCACAAATTCCCCAAAAAAAGTCACTTAAAAGCTAGAGCAACATGAGGCTGGCAGAGTAAATACCAGCTGGTTAGATTGTTTTGAGTTAGCCTTCAGCTTTAGGCAGCCCTGGCCACACATGTTTTGCTTTCATCTTTATCTGGGTAGTCTTCAGACTATGGCCTTTTTTCCCTGCTGGGTTGTGGATTCTTTTTCTCTCTGGACTCCTCCTTGGGCTGCTACCATACCAGGTTGCTGCCCCACATCACAACCATTTAAATTATCACTGACAACTAGATTGGTGAGTATAACAGATTATTTTTTAAAAGGGAGGAATTTGTTTAAGGCAATGGAGGATTCTTGGTCTTTCTGTGATGTTTTTCTACACAATTTGATATGGAACCAGTAAAGGGAAAGATAAATAAAATAGGTGGTTTATCCTCAGAATGTTTATCAAGATTATTTTTGTTTTTATTTCTGTTTTATCATTGAAGAAGTCAATTAATGTGAATGCCAAGAAAAAAGTCTTTAAAAAGTCTATTAAGAGGAAACACATAGATATTAAAACCCAAATATAGGAGTATAAAGAACAGACCTCAGCATTGTCATCTAAGGCTATGGGAAAACAGCCTAAGGTTTTCAGACAGCCAACACTAATACACCCAGTAATCTTTAAAAAATCACAACCTGATAAAAATATTACAGAAGTTAATTGGGCTCTGGTACAAATACTAGAACTAAAAAGAGTCACAGATGCAATTGTGACATATGGGATGCATTCACCATTTGTAAAACACATGTTAAATTCATGGTGGTGTTGTAACTAGATTAGATTACCCCCTAAGGACTGGTTAGATAGGGTTACTGCTGTTTTGGAAGCAGGGCCATTTTTACAGTAAAAATCTTGGTAGAAGGAGGAGGCTAAAACAATAGAACAAGAAAGCAGAGCCAGGTACATAGAAGTCTCCGAAGACCAACTTCTTGGGGAAGAAGCTTATTCTGATATTGAAAGACAATTTCTATACAATGAACACACTCTTGATTTATGCTGCATGGCAGCACTAAATGCTTGAGATCAAATAGAAATAGGAAAGAAAACCAAATCTTTCACAAAAGTAATTCAAATCCCAAATGAAACTTTTACAGACTTTTTGCAGTGATTATCTGCAGCAGTAAATAGGATGGTACTGGAATTGGAAGCAAGGTGAATAATAATTGAATCCCTGACATTTGAGAATGCAAATACACAATGTAAATAAAATAATAGGACCATTAAAAGCAAGATCAACAGCCTTATAGGATTGGATTCATAAAACAATTAATGCAGATTCTTATGAAAGTGATGATAATTGGGTAGGAGAGATCATTTCTAGAGGTATAAGAAAAAGGCAGAATGTTAAGTGATATAATTGTGGAAGGCAAGTTCATATACAAAGAATTTGAAATCAAGGTGTTCCCAGAAACAGTGCCTTTGTTACGAATAAACCCAAGAGAACATGCCTTCCTCCTTGAGTATGAAGGAGCTGTGGAAAAGGTAGACATTGGACTAGTGGATGTTGGTCAACGAGGGTCAGACAACATAACTTTTTCCCTTCTGAAAATACCCTGAGGGAGCCTTTGAAAGCCTCCAGAGCCCCCATAGAAAATCCAATATTTTCCAATATAGCACATATCTTGGTTTTCATTCTAATGTAAACACATCTTTAAAGTATCTAGGCTTATTTAACTCACTAAGGTTATTTATTATTATTATATCCAATTTCTCTCTGCAACTGTTGTTTATTTTTCATTAGCATTAAGAAAATTCAAAGTTAATAAGGCCTTATGCAATTTATCTTTCTGTTTATTAAGCATATTTTTAAGTACAACTAAATCATTCTACAACTACTTATCCTGTAGGATTGTGTGGTATACCTATAATATGCTTTATATTATAATATGTAAGAAAGTGTTTCATTTTACTGGAGACATATAGAGCATTGTCAGTCTTTATTTGTACAGGTATGCCCATTATGCTCAGGACTTCTTTTTTTTTTTTTAAACTTTATTTATTTATTTGCCTTGGTGTTTGCCTGGAACTGGAACTACAGACAGCTGTTAGCTGCCATGTGGGTGCTGGGAATCGAACCCGGGTCCTCTGGAAGAGCAGACGGTCCTCTTAACCACTGAGCCATCTCTCCAGCTCCGCTCAGGACTTCTAATAGGCATGTAATTATAGAATTAAACTTTTCAGAATTAAAACCAGTTTCCCATTGAAATCCTGTGGTGGAATGTTCTCTGTATGCTGTAAATAAAGGACTGTTTTGGCCTATGTAGAGCACCGCAGAAGTGGGTGGAGAATCAGAGGACAGACAGGTAGAAGGAGGGTGGAGTTAGTCAGTCACCATTCGAGCCCCGAGAAGAACAGACATGTAAGAAATACAGGTGAGACACAGGCTGGGTCACATGGCAGGTAGATTAGTAGATTACAAGAAATGGGTTGAATTAAGATGAAAGAGCTAGATAGTAATGTGCTGAGACATGGGCCAAATAGTATGAAATTAATATAAGTATTTGATTCATTTCTTTGGGGGACAAAAGCTGCCACGGGCTAGGACAAAACCTCTGGGCCCAAAAGGGCCCAGAAACCCTTTACAACAAAATCCTGAAAACATATTTATTGTATAATGTACATATTTTAACTTTCTTAATTCTAAAAAATTATTGCCAAATTTTATTATATTATATATTTTTAGAATTACCTTCTGCAGGTAATGGAGTTTGGTTATAAGAGAAACAGGTGAGTTTTTTTTTTTTTGATAATTGCCTTGGTTTGTTTACAAGTGATGGAGAAATACCTATTTAGAACTTTTTTTGATGTGGCAAGTTTTATGAAATATTGAGACCTCAAAATAATCTGATTTATTAGCTGTCAGGATCTGCCCATGATGCACAGAAGAGATCAGTGGGATACCTTATGACTATGTTGAAAAGCAGGGCTTACAGTATTGAATGGACCTTGGTTCATGAGCTCCAAGATTTCATTCTTTGAATTTCTTCTCCTAGAGTCCTTTTTTAGTCTTGCTGTCTTAGGCTGGATTCACATTTGTTTTCTTTTTTATTATGAATAAAGTTATCTTTTTTAATCCATGTATATCCTTGTTCAAACTCCCTTCCCCATCCTGCCCCTTCCAGTCAATCTCTCTTCTCCACATCACTTTGTCTCCTCCCCAGCAATGGCAGGATATCCCAAGTTCCCAATATGGCTTAGTTCAACATCAACTCCAGGCAGATCCGCTCTCTTCATCCCAACATCAACACTGGGTCAGATGTTCCTCTGGAGGGAGTGGGCTCCAAGGTGCCAATCTAAGGTGCTTCAGATCCCAAGCTGTTCAGTGGTTCTGGTTTGCAGTTTGGACATGCTTTGTTTCTTGCTTTTCTGTTTAGAGTCCACTTGCTTATCTTTCTGGGTTTGTGATACTTTGCTCAGGAGGATATTCTCCAAATCCATTCATTTGCCTGAAAATTTTAGGATATCAAAATTTAGAATATCTCTGCTTATTGAGAGTCATTAACTATAATGAGAGGTCCAATAAAGTCAGTCCATTAGAACCTTTAGAATGGCATACAATTCTGACTTTTGTATGTAGTTATAAGGGCTTGGAGCCATTTCACTTAAATTTTCTAACTTATGTTCTGTATTTCCTGATTTATTTTCATCAGTATAGAATGTAAGGACTCTAGAGATTGGTGTTTTCCATACAATGTGAGGAAGGACTCAACTGGTTCGATTTATAAATTTTTCTCATTTATTTATTTATCATCATCTATTACTATATAAAAGACACATTTGTATTGAAATTTCTTTTTTTTTCTTTAGTTGAAAACACTGTTTATTTCATAGTAACATAGCAGATGTGTTATGTACAAAACACTTCAATTAAAAGACATTGCTAGTTTCCTAAATACAAATTCTGAAACTCTGTGATTTGATGATTTGAGCTTAAGAATATAGGTTATTTATAACACAACAGAGGTTTTTTTTGTTTTTTTTTTGGAGAGAGAGAGGGAGTTTGGATTTTTTTTTTTACTTCAAGTAGCATTTTTCTATGTTAAAATAGAAACAGCTCTAGGGTCACTATGTGCTAGGATGGAGGACTAAATTGTCTTCTTATTTTTCTCTTTTTTTTTCTTTATTTTGTATTTATCAAAGAAACAGTAAAAAGAATTTTAAAAAAATGCTAAAGAGTTAACAATAAGTATACAGAGGATAATAATCATAAGCATGGCTTATCAAGGGTAGAAATTCAAATAAGATTACTACACATATATTTTCTTTGTGTTCAGCTTTCTCTCTGAATTTTTTTTCCATCCCTGTATATCCTTATTGAAGGTCTCTTCCCCCTCCCACCACATCTGATCATTTTTCTTCTCTGCAACTCCCCATCCACTCCCTTGGCAGGGAGCAGACAGTCCTATGGTCACACTGGCCCAAAAATGCTTGGATCAGCCTTCACTCCAGGCCAAATCCAGTTTTGTCCCCCCTCCCTCCAGAGTGAGTCAGGTGTTCCTATTTGAAGGGTCAGTCCAGGGTGTTTCTGATCCCAAGCTATTCAGTGGTTGTGGTTTGCTGCTTGGGCATGTTTGGCTTTTTTTCTTGTTTGTTTGTTTAGAGACCACTAGTGAGTGGGTACATCCCCTGCTTATCTCTCTGAGTTTGTGATACTTCGCTCAGGAGGATATTCTCCAAATCCATCCATTTGCCTGTGAATTTGAGGATATCATTTTTTCTTACTGCTGAGTAGTATTCCATTGTGTAGATGTACAACAGTTTGTTAATCCATTCTTCAGTTGAGGGACATCTAGGTTGATTCCAGGTTCTTGCTATTACAAATAATGCTGCTATGAACATAGTTGAGCTAATACCTTTGGAGTGTGAATGTGCCTCTTTAGGGTATACACCCAGAGTGGTATTGCTGGGTCCTTGGGGAGATTGATTCTCAATTTTCTGAGAAACCTCCATACTGCATTCCAAAGTGACTGAACAAGCTTACAATCCCACCAACAATGGAGGAGTGTTCCCCTTGCTCCGCATCCACTCCAGCATAGGCTGTCATCTGTACCTTTTATCTTAGCCAATCTAACAGGTGTGAGGTGGTATCTCAAAGTTGTTTTGATTTGCATTTCTCTGATGGCTAAAGATGAAGAGCACTTTTTCAGGTGCCTTTCAGCCATTCGTAGTTTCTCTGCTGAGAATTCCCTTTTTAGATCTGAACCCCATTTTTTGATAGGGTTATTCAAGGTTTTGGGATCTAAATTCTTGAGCTCTTTATATATCTTAGAGATCAGTCCTCTGTCACTTGTAGGGTTGGTGAAAATCTTTTCCCATTTTGTAGGCTGGCGTTTTGTCCTATTGACAGTATCCTTGGCTTTGCAGAAGCTT
>PVIH01027247.1:0-17304 GCA_004025045.1 Sigmodon hispidus | reverse complement strand
TTCATTGCTCAGTTCAGGTCTTGTATTTGTAAGATCGCCACTCTCTTCTGGAGTTACCATGTTGTCCTTTGTAGTATTATGTAATTTTTTGCACTGACGTTTGCCCATGGCTTCAGTGGTTCACGATTAGATGGGTCCTGGTCAATTGTGGCACTCGGGTTTGTGTTCCTCCTGTCACCTTTCTGGTCAGGGTCTGATTCTGTCTTTCAGAGACCCCTGCAGTTGTTGGTTCACTCAGTTTGAGGTCGTGGTAGGGAGCCATGCAAACTCCCTCAGCAGGAGCTGTGGTTGTGGTCAGGGGCAGAGTTTGCCTGCCCCTGCTCCAGAGTGCGCTGGGATTCTGCAGACAGCACTCGGTCCCAGGAGCGGAACCAGGAGCAATGGGAGCTCAACTCTCCCTCCCAGGCTTGGATATAGGCGCTGAGGCCTCTTGCCCCCACCTCTCCTCACCTCTGGGCTGGGTGTGAATCTGCCCTTCAGAGACCCCTGTAGTTGGTTAGCTCAGTTCGAGGTTGTGGCAGGGTTTCCCTCTGCAGGAGCTGTGGATGTGGTCAGGAGCAGAGTTTACCTGCCCCTGCTCCAGAGTGCACTGGGATTCTGCAGACAGCACTCAGTCCCAGGAGCGGAACCGGAAGCAATGGCCAAAAAGGAATTTTTGGTGTTGCTTCCTTCTGTTTCCTCTTCATTGCTCAGTTCAGGTCCTGTATTTGTAAGATCGCCACTTTCTTCTGGAGTTACCTTGTTGGTCTTTGTATTATTATGTAAGTTTTTGCACTGACGTTTGCCCATGGCTTCAGTGGTTCACGATTAGGTGGCTCCTGGTTAGTTGTGGCACTCGGGCGTGCTTCCTGTCACCTCTTTTGGCGGGGTCTGAGTCTGTCCTTCAGGGACTCCATAAGTTATCTGTTTGCTCAGTTGGAGGTGGAGGTGGGTAGCCATGCAAATTCCCTCAGCAGCAGCTGGGGTTATGGTGACAGGCTGACTTTATCTGCACCTGCTACAGAGTGTGCTGGGACTCACTCTGTAGACAACACCCGGTCCTGGAAGCCCCCTTCTCTTTCTTAATGCTTTCTCACTGCTTGCTTTCTCTGACCTTTCCTCCTGTAACTGTTCCAAGGCCACCTGCCCATTCTCAACTCTCTCACTGCAGCATTCTCAAGACAACCTTGAATCATTTTCCAGATGGGTCTTACTCTAGCCCTGAGGGTCCCTTGCTCATAAGCAAAGTCCAAATCTCTTCCTAACTTTTCCCAAGAGGAGATCATGAGGCTCCCAGAAACGGCAAACCACAGAGCAACAACATCACACTCTTCCAGGAATCTTTCTAGGGTACCTTTCTCTAGTTCCAAATCCTTTGAGTGAAGGAGCTCTTTAAGAGCCAAAAAATTGGGTACAAAGAAGAAACGCCCATGGTAAAAATTCTATTTTCTGCTTTGAACCTTTTACTTTCACTTTGAATCCGCTCATCAGTGAGTCTTATCCTGCTCTCTCTTTGTCTACAGAGAAGAGCAAATTGCTCTCCGCTCTTGTCGCAGATCCCCAATTTACCTGAGGAGTTACTCCCCGCTCTTGTCCCTGATCCTCAATTTACCTGAGGACTTACCCGTGTACCACCCTGACCACTGAAAGTTCTAAGCCTTTACTGAGAGTAGAAATCCCTGTACGGGCCACCACTATTTGTCACGTGCAAGCTTGCCAGCAAGGAAGACTCAACGCCAGGTTCTTCTTTCAGCAGTTTTTTCCAGGAACCTTTAACAATCTTCTGACTTCTTACTTCTGACTTTCTGACTGATGACCCCGGGAGGAGGGGGAAGCCTGCTCATAGCTAAATACCCTCTGGGCAGCCAATCCTAGTGAGCCACGTGGGCACCTCCAGTAGGTCCAGGTACGCGGAAGCAAGCCACATCTTTAGCCTTAACCATATATGGAGTTGTTTACCACTGAGGAACCTCACCAACTGGGAGGTGGAGGCCAGAAGCCAGCGCCATCTTTAAGGAACGGCCGCACACAGCTCTCTGCAGTTTTCTTTCATAGATTTGTTCATCTCTTCCAATTTTTGTTTGTATTTTCTTCTATTTCTTTAAGGCAATTTTTCATATCTTCTTTGAGAGCTTCGATGATCATCATAAAGGAATTTTTGGTGTTGCTTCCTTCTGTTTCCTCTTTATTGCTCAGTTCAGATCTTGTAGTTGTAGGACCACCATTTCTTCTGGCGTTACTTTGTTGTTCTTTATATTATTATATAAATTTTTGTGCTGGCATCTGACCATGGCTACAGTGGTTCATGATGAGGTGGCTTCTGGTCAGTTGTGGCACACAAGCTTGTGTGTCTCCTGTCACCTCTGAACAAAAGGTCTGCTCAATCTCTACCTCTGCTCTGGGCAGGGGACTGATTTTCAAGTCTTCAATCCATCTCTGTTTGAGCAGTTGGAGGTGGGGTGGCCATGCAAATTCCCTCAGCAGCAGCTGGGGGGACCCTGGCAGTCAAAGTTTATCTCTGTCTGCTACTGAGTGTGTGGGGACAAGCTCCACAGACAGCACCTGGTCCCAGAACTGGATCCTGACAAGAACATAATTTTCCCTGGCAGGGATTCAGGCGCTGGGGCCTGCTCAACCCACTTAAACTTTGAGCAGAGTCTGATTCTATCTTTCAGAGTCCTCAGTCCTTCTCTGTTTGCTCAGTTGGAGGGGGGTTGCCATGCAAATTCCCTCAGCAGCAGCTGGGGGACCCTGGCAGTCAGAGTTTATCTCTGTCTGCAACTGAGTGTGTGTGGACATGCTCCACAGATAGCACCTGGTCCCGGATCTGGAACCCGACCAGAACACAATTTTTCCTGGCAGAGATTCAGGCGCTGGGCCCATTATCAGTTTTAATTTGATCGAGTAAACCAAGGATGGAAAAACATTGAAGCATGTGGCTAATAGTGTTGTACCCATGTCTAAAAGATGCCCAAAGACCACCAGGCAGATAGACTTGCTGCAAAATGTCCCATGGCATTCCTTTCAAATATGGGGCTCTCTGTACCCATATAGGCCTGAGGATCGTGGTTCTCACAGATATGAGGTGCTCATTGTATCCTTGCGACTACAGATTTTTGAGGTTCTTGACCTCAACAGACATGGCAGTGTCAGCTACATTACTGCTACTACAGACACGGGGAATGACCACTACATTTCCACCCCTTTGTGACCCTGGTTCTCTAGCACATCTGCTCTTAACCAGGTCTGGTTGCAGTCACTGACCTGAGTGTACCTCAGAAACAATGCACTTCTTTCTAGCCCACTTGTCAGCCTCCACACTGCCACCATGGTCTTTGCCTGTTCACAAGCAGTATAGTTTGGCCCTGCCCGTGATCCACTCCTGCCTGAGCTGTGGTTGCTGGCACCCGTCTCTGGCCTGGCACCTCAACCCGTTGGCTACACTTACTTATCCATACCACCCAGTGGCAGACCCTCCAGTTCAGAGTCTGTGAGGGCTGTGGAAGTCTCCCTAGCCATTGCACCATATGTTGTACTCATGTCTAGAAGACCCCCAAAGATCACCAGGGAGCTGGACTCGCTGCAAAATGCATGAGAGTTTTATTGTTATGTACAGGTTCCAAAGGAATCCAGCTTGATAATCTTTGTTCAGAAGCAGCGGAAGGCTATCAGCTTTGAGCCCTGAGGGGAGGGGGATTTTAAAGAAAAGCCTGTGTAAGCAGGGTTTTGCACATCTTCTCATTTCAGGATTGGGCAGAAGGGTACAGAGTACAGTATTTGGCTGAACTTTCTAGCACAAACCTAACTTTTGAATTGATTGGCTGTCAGGTGCACTCCCAGACCTTGGCCCTACCCTCAGGGACCAAAGCTTCTTTGAAACAAAGCTTTGTAAGGGTAAATCCATGCCTTCACATTAGCATGTTTGGATTTTCCCCCAGCATGCGCTGACACCCAGCATGCGGAGGAAAAGGTATTCACAGAGAGAAAAACATACTTAAGTTTTCAAAAGGGGCATAATGGGTGACATCAGTCTGACAGAGATGATTGGGGCAAAGTCCTCAGGGGGGTTACTCCTGCCTTTTGGAGGGGAGAAATCTGAAGGAAGGGCTGGCAAGATCTACAGTTCTGAACAATTTTTTTTTAGTTCTCTGATCAGAACCTATGGGAACTTGTGTTTTAGGTCCCTCCAATTAACATGGATAAGCAGGTGAAAATCTGTAGCCTTAGTAACAGTATTACATTGAGGCATTGAGGCATTGAGGCTAGATGGTCAGTCAACTGGTTCCTGTTGGAAAGGAAACCTGGTAGATTTTGGTGACCTCTAAGATGTTGCAAGTATATGAGATTAGTTCTCTGAGTAAGGTGCGAGCTTGAACCATGAGACTCCCGGGAAATGAGGTTTGAGTCTAATTTAATACGCTCCTCAATCAGGTTGGGCAAAAGGTTAACAACATAAAAGCTATCAGAAAATAAATTAAATGATTCTGGTATGGAATCTAGTGCCATAATGAGGACAAATCTTTAAACTGTGCAGATTCCTCCACCTCATGGGAAATTGACTTTATAGGCATTGGTCCCTCTTCCCATAGGAGAGGTGGGAATATGACTAGGGAGGCCCTGTGTCGGTAAACACTGTAAGAAAATCAGGGTTGTTTTGAGACAAAAAAAAAGCTTAGGGGGCCTTCACTCCCAACGAGAGAAGGAACTCCTCCATTTATAGGGGCTATAATGGCAATCATTCTTTCCTAGAAGCCCTTCTAAGGCTGGGGCAATTCTATTATTTCTCTGAGGCCAGGTGAAATCAGTAATTTTTAATGGAACAGTAAGGGAATGAGGTTCTGTGCCAAATATCCTGACAGAAATATCATCGCCTTTAATGATGCAGTCAGCTATCTGATTGATCATGGAGTAGACCCTGGGAACTCGGCCCATCGAAAAGTGAACCCAGTGAATGGGCTCCCCCTCTTATGCTAATAGTGCAGTGCATAAAGTTTCCCTGGGAAAGATATATAGGAAGAGAACCAGGTCAGGATCTAACCTGCTCAGGGCCGCTGTGCCAATGGTCTATTGGATTTGGTGTAAAATCTGTCAATGGTGAGAGGATAAAGTTACTTGGGATGAGAGCTCAAGTTCCATTGTTTAATGGAGTCAACTGCTCCATGGAAACAGATATGCATGGCCTCATCTAATTTATTTCTCCTAGTACCTTTAAAGCTGAGGTAGGGTATAGGAATTGAGGGTGTGTAATTGGGGTTTGGCTGGGGAAACCAAATCAAGGGACAAGATGGAGCCCAAAATTTTGAAAGGAAGAACAGACTGAATTTTATCTGGTGCCACCTTAAAATGATTACCTTTTAGAAAGGTGAGGCAATTAGCTGTAAGGTCATGAAGGCCTGATGAAGTAAGGTCTTCCAGTTAAATATAGAATAAAATATTGGGACATTTCACTAAGTTACAAAAAACGTGTGACATAATACTGACATATGGTGGGGTTGCTGGCCATCCCCGGGGGTAACACCGTCCATGGGAACCTCTGATATGGGCTCTGGAAGTTAGTTGAGGGCAGTAAGAATGCAAACTTCTCTGTGTCATCTGAATGCAATGGAATGGAAAAAAACAGTCTTTAATATCAACAATAGTCAAATAATAAGTCTTAGGGATAGTCACTATCCAGGGAAGCCCCCTTTTTGGGGTTCCAAACATGATCTTTCTTTCATTGATCTTTCTTAAATCATGTAGGAACCTTCAGGAGCCATTGGCCTTTTTTAAATATATATTTTAAATATATTTTTAAAATATATACATATATATGTATATATATATATATATATATATATATATAAACAAAAACAGGGAAATTTCAGGGGCTAGAGAATTGCTAGATGTTGTAATAAGTTTCCTGGCCCGTTTGGCGCCGGAGTTTGTGACTTGGCATGTGCGGCGGCTTTTGTCCCCAAAAAATGAATCACACGCTTATATCCTTTACACTGTTTGGCCCATGTCTTATGCCCATTACTAGCTAGCTCTTTCTTCTTAAATGAACCCATTTCTATTAATCTTCCCACCATGTGGCGCAGCCTGTGGCTGGCTGGTACCTCTTACATGTCTGTTACTTTTGGGGGTCGGATGGAGACTGGCAAACTCCACCCTTCTTCCTACCTGCTTGTGCTCTGATTCTCCACCCACTTCTACGGTGTTCTACATAGGCCAAATCAGTTACTTTATTTACAACATACAGAGAGCATTCCCACCACAGCCAGATGTGTCCAAAGGATAGTTGTTGTCTAACCAAGGCACCATGCTGTTGTAATTTAAAGGAAGGAGTGCCCACTGCTCGACCCATACAGGTTCCCCTGGTGTCTCCCGAATCTTTGGCACCAGGGAATGAGCAGTGGCCCTTAGAATTGAGGGTGAACCTGGGAAAGTCTTGTCTGAGCTTCTTAACATGTGGGTCATTCCTTTAGTTAGGGATTGAATCCTTGCCTTGTATAAATTGTTGTTCATATTTCTCCTGCTCCAGTATACCCTTGAGCACTTTCTTGGGATCAGTGATAATAGAGGCCTTGGCCACCCCAAGAATATCCTGTCCAAGAAGATTGTCGGTAATACATGAGGTCACCAGAGGGCAAACCTCCCCACAGTTGCCATCAGGGTCCTCCCAAGGCAGCCAACCAGCAGCCTCCCAGGATGTGAAGTGTCATCCCACAGCCTGCCATAGGGGCCTCAGTACAAGCTCCCAGGTGGGGGCAACTTCCTCCTTTCTAATGACCATTTAGTCTGTTCTCATGTTTATGATGAATTTGAAGGTTTTACTGACAATGGTTAACTTTATCTTGGGCCTCAGTTCAGGTATTAGAGGCACAGTCCAATGGGCCTTGACTGCTTCTTTCCCATTGTTTAACGGGGCTGAGGGGCACCCCTGGGGGAGTTTAAAGGTTTCCCCTGGAGATTAAACTTGCAATCTCTGACCCAGTGAAATTCTTTTTTGAACCAGGGCAAGGCGCACCTGTTCCAGAGAGGGCCAAGGGGGTATTCTTGTGTTTATTAGGACATTCCCTTCAAAAGTGGCCCTTTCCATCACAGCCAAAGCAGGTGCATTCACTCCTGGTAGTGACCTGCTGGAGGTCATTAACAAATGTGGCCAAATCTTTCTTATGTGCAGCCTGCAAGGCTACAGCCACAGTCTGAGCCTGCTGGGAGGCTCACATCCTTGAATACTATGATCTATCTCCCCATGTCCTTATCGCTGAGTCCTGCACAGGCCGCTTATGGTCTATGTTTATGCCTTCCCAGACTAGCATTCTTATGAGTTTGGCCCACAACTCCCCAGGGGGATTTTTTGTAAGCTTTTATTTACCCCCTCTATAAATGTGGCCAGGTCATCATTTGGCTCTCTGGGTGATCTCTGAGACTGGAGACTCAGTAGGGTCCCCTTCCATCCTCCTCTAGGCAGCCAGGCCTAGCACATGACTTGGTCTTGGTTGGGAGCTGGGATGGCTGCCTGCTGGATGCCAGTAGAGAACTGATCAGAAGTGCTAGTGAGCATCCTAAAGGTGATAGGAATCGGGATTGGACACTTGGTTGTGCTTAGTTTGGATGTGACACTCCTCTTCAAAGTAAGCCTTCCATTTGAGGTATAGAGATCCTTAAAGGACTCTCCTAGCTAGGCTCTTACAATCCTGGGTGACACAGGCCTGGTGGGCAAGGCCCTGGAGAATGGTGTCAGCCCAGGGGCTGGGGGCCTGTTATGCCCAGGTGTAAGGATTTCCACTAGGGAGGCTGGACACGTTGTTATGAGTGGGGATTTTATTGCTACCTACAGAGAATGAGAACCCGGGTTGATCACCTAGCTCTGCACAGCAGAAAGGGGTAAGAGACCGTTGCCCCATGAGGCAGGGGTTTTTTAAGAAAAACTTATGTAATCAAGATATGATATACCTTGATATTCCAGGATTGGGCAAAAGGGTAAGGTGCAGCAGACATTGGAGTTTCCTGGCATGAATCCAACCTTTGAATCCATTGGGTGCTGTGCAAGTTTACTCATAGACCTGGGCCCTGGCCCAGAATGAATCCAGGTCCTTACATTTTCCCCTTTGACTGGTTCCTGAGAGTCCCAATCATGTCTCTAGTGTCAGCCACACTACTGCTTTTGCCGCTGCACTCAGAGTTTGGGGGGGTTGTCTGGGTCTTTTAAAGCTTCCCATCCTTCATTCTGGAAATCTTCCTTGAGTGTGATGGGGTCTGCTGGACTGGTGTAGGAATGGTGGATCTAGGTAGCTATACCATCAACCTTGATGGCTGTGGGTGTGGTCACCAGAACAATAAAAGGTCCTTTCCATCTGAGTTCCAAGGAACCTAGGCGATGTCTCTTAACGTAGACCCAGTTTCCTAGTTGAAACCTATGGGGTTTATGGGAAGAACCGATTCATAGAGGGCCTTGAGTTTGAGCCACAACTCCTTGTGGGCCCACTGAACTCCTCATAGAGCATTGAGAAGATCTTGGTCATGTAGTTCTGCTAGCAAGTCCACCTGGAGTTTAGGGGTGATGGGGGAGGGTATGCAGAACATAATTTCAAATGGCATTAGTCCCATGTTATAAGGGGAGTTTCTGGTCCTATATAAGGCAATGGAAAGGAGAGCCACCCAGTCTTCGCCAGTCTCCAAGGTCATTTATTCAGGGTCACTTCTAGTGTATGGTTCATCCTTTCTATCTGCCCTGAACTCTGGAGTCTATATGCGCAATATAACTTCCAATCACTCCCCAGAAAGGTGGCTAAATTCTGACTTATCTGGGACACAAAAGCTGGTCCATTATCTGATCCTATCATAGTAGGAAATCCATACCTAGGCAGGATATCTTCAAGTAATTTCTTTGCCACCACCTGTGCCATTTCATATTTCATGGGAAATGCCTCTGTCCTCCCTTGAAAAGTATCTAAAAATACTAACAAATACTTGTAACTATACTTGCCAGGTTTTATCTCAGTGAAGTCTATTTCCCAATAAGCTCCAGGCCTCTTCCCCCTGAGTTGAGACCCAGGGTTCTTAGAGTTGGCAACAGCATTGTTGGATTGGCAAGGTTTGCAGTTGGTGACAATGCCTACAATTTTTTATTGTATGTCCTTGATTTTTATTCTTGACTTTCCAACCAAGTCCTGCATTCTCCATGTTCTCATATGGGAGGATCGATAGATCTTGGCAAGCAGTCTATCTCCTAGAAGTTCAGGCAAGATGATTTTACTATCTGCAGTTCTCCACCACCCGTCTATGCACTGGGTTACGGGGAGGGTCTCAATCCAGGGAATATCTTCCTTAGTATACCCTGGATGTTCTGGTAGGTTGGGTGCTCCAAGGTCTACCAATACATGTGTAGAAGCTACATCAGTCTGGAGTGTCACCTGCTGGGCAGTCTTGTCTGCCAGACCTTTGCCCCTGGGGACTGGCCCATCTCCTCTTTGGTGTCCTGGGCAGTGAATAATGGCCAGTTTCTTGGGCTTTAAGGAGGGCCAGGATCTCATCTCTATTCTTGACACTTTTTCCTTCTGCAGTCAGCAGTCCTCTTTCTTTATATATTGCCCCATGTACATGTGCCATTGCAAAGGCATATCGGCTGTCAGTGTAGATGTTAACTTTTTGTCCTTGCCCCAGTTCTAATGCCTTAGTTAGGGTTATTGACTCTGCTTGTTGGGCAAATATACCAGGTTGCATTGACTCTGTCCATACTACCTCTTCTGCAGTAGTGACTGCAGCTCCTACATACCTTAGATCATTCTGCATGAAGCTGCTGCCATCAGTATACTAGGTAGCTTCTTCATAAGGCAATGGGATGTTCTGCAAGTCTGGTCTAATGCTATGTGCCTGGGCCAGGATCCCAGAGCAGTTGTGCAGGCAGTAGAGTAGCTGGATTCAGAGCTGAGGGCATCAGGAAGATTATTCTGGCAGGGTTTAGCAACAGCATCTCGTAATGGGTCATTCTGGCATAGCTCAACCACTGACCACAGGGCTGCTTGAGAACTCCCTCAAGTTCATGGGGGTTGGCTATGGTGAGAGTCTGTCCCAGGGTCAATTTTTCAGTGTCCTTGACTAGCTGTGCCACAGCTGCTATTATGCAGAGGCAAGGTGGCCATCCAGCTGCCACAGGGTCCAGTTTCTTTGACAGATAAGCTATGTGGTGTTGCCAGGGACCAAGTGTTTGAGTTAGGACTCCTTTGGCTATCCCCTTGTTTTCATCTACATATAAATGAAATGGTTCAGTCACATCTAGTAGACCCGATGCTGGGGATGAAAACAGGCTCCTAAAAGGCCAGCTGGTGGTCCTCAGTCCAGATCAAGTCCCGTCCTTCTTTGGTGGGCTCATATAAAGGTATGGTCAGTGCTGCAAATCCTGAGATCCACAGACGACAGAACCCCGCTGAGCCCAGGAACTCTCTCACTTGCCTGACAATAGTAGGTGTGGAGATCTTAAGTATTGTCTCTTTCCTTGAATCTGAAAGCCCCCTCTGCCCTTCCTTCAGGATATATCCTAGGTATGTTACTTGTTGCTTGCAGATTTGGGCTTTCTTGGCTGAGGTATGGTACCCTAGCTTCCCCAATGTCTGTAATAGCTACTCAGAATCTCAACCTTTCAGGGCAAGAATGATTTAGTCCAAGGAGGTGGATTCTCTACCAAATCCCTCCAGACCACTATCTGTGGCACTTGGTCAGGGTGTCCTGTTGGATGTCTGAAGACCATTTCCTCTATTGACCTTATGAGGGACAAACCAAAGATTCTTCCTGGAGGCCAGTCCACTCTGAGCGTGGGCCATTCTGACCTGCAAAAGGTGGCAAATTTAGACTTTTTAATTGTAACTGAAAGGTTATGAGCACATATATTAACATCCTGGAAGTGAGTTAGAAGTAAGTCCAGTGGGGGAAGAGATTACTTATCTCCTGGCACTCTTTACAAGCAAGGCCACACATATGAAGAAACACAGACACCACAAAAGACCGTGGGCACTAATATCTGGGCAATGAGTTGAAAGAGGTAAGTCTAAAGAAAAGGAAGAAATCATGTGTCCCATGGCTTTTGTCACAGATATGAGGCACCCAGTCTCCTACAGATATGTTCCCATACTACAGCAGACCCAGGCTGGCTGGAAAGTTCAAGTTCACTGCCTTCTTCCCACCTGACTAAACTTGACAGGACTAGAAAATATCCATAGCCCAGGTGCCTGAACCCTCCCTACTGCTGGTCTGCACCTGGGGCCTTCCCAGAGAATCTTTTAGATCACCATTAGCCTGATCCCCTCTAGCCACTAGCCTGCATCTGGGGCCTTCCCAGAGGATCTGTCAGGTCCCCTTTGGCCTCTGAACTGCTGGCCCACACCTGTAACTATCAGGCTGCCTTTGGCTTCTGAACTGCTGGCCTGTACCTGAGACCTTCCTGGAAGATCTGTTAGGCTGTCGTTGGCCTGAGCCCTACCAACCTCTGTTAGGCTGTGCTACTCACTGTCACCCTAGGCAGCTCCTGGTCTCCTGCCTGGTGCACTTGGCCTCTTCAACGCAAATGTACTATCTGCACACTTACCACCACTCTTCGATAGAGAATCCCTGAAAGCGTGGAAATTCTCCCAGCCTATGCACCATATGTTATGTCCATGTGTAAGAATTCCCACCAGGGAGGTTGGACATGTTATGAGTGGAGATTTTATTGCTACCAACAGAGAATGAGAGCCCGAGTTGATCACCTACCTCTGCACAGCAGAAGAGTGTAAGAGACTATTGCCCCAGCAGGCGGGGATTTTTAAAGAAAAGCTTATGTAATCAAGATGTGACACAGCTTGATGTTCCAGGATTGGGCAAAGGGGTAAGGTGCAGCAGCCATTGGAGCTTTCTGGCACAAATCCAACCTTTGAATTCATTGGGTGCTATGGAAGTTCACTCACGGATCTGGGCCCTGCCCTCAGAACAAATCCAGGTCCTTACAGGACCATCTTCTACAACTGTCTTTTAGTTCTTTAAGGTCTGGAGCTTCCCAGGGATACTAGGCATTAGGTAGATGACCCCTAGGGGTGACATTAACCAGAAAATGGCCAGGTGTTTCAAGCAAGAGTACACTCTTCAGGCAATACGGTGGAGGGATAGAGGGAGAAGGATTAAAAGGATTGCTGGTGGGCACTAGAAGGTAGTCCCCCAGGGATTGCTGGGGAGGCTGCTTGACAGAGGTCCCACAGCAGCCCGAGGAGCATTATCAAAGGGTCAAGGGATGGGTATTAAGAGCTAGTTGACCTCAGCCGATTTGGGGTCTCTATATTGGGTGTGATTTCTTGGACTCACGCCTTTTTCTCCTCTGTTTCATTCTCTGGGGTAGGAGCCAGCTTCTTTTCCTTGGGATGTTGGGATAGGAAGCAGCCTTTGAGAGCCGTGATAGTAAGGATGGCCCCCAACAGGGGACTCTCCCCCTCTCAACCTGGGCATAGTGGACCAGGGTCTCCACCCTGTCCCAGGTGTCCCAATCAAGAAGGCTGCCACTAGGTAGCAACGGGGCAAATTTGACCAAGTAGGTCCAGGTCTGGAGTGCTTGGGCATCTGTAAGATTGAGATGCCTGCTCTTTAACAACACTCACAGAGATTCTCGGGCAGGATTTGCTTAGAGGAGTACTGCCCATATCTTATGGGGCTACACTTACCTGCAGACCCGTTGGCCCATCAGCGTTCTTCTGGTTCCTCACATGAGGCACCAGTCTTCCAGAATCTCAGGCAGATAGGGCTGAGGCAGAGCCAGTCCCGCTGGACTCTCCCTGGGCTGAGCAGGATGATGAGTGTCAACAACCCAGACCTACCCACGGCCACTGAGGGCAAAATACACACTGAGTCTGAAGTATTGTCAAAGCAAAATCTATCTCACTTTATTGTATTAGGCAGGAACTTATATAGGGTTGTGAGAAGGAGATGGGAGTCTTGGGATGAGCGAGGTGGAATAGGGAATAAGGGACAATAATATTTTACCATGTAAGCGGTGGCTAGGCACAGGCAGTCTTAGGTCGGGTTGTGCTGAGTCACTCACATGTAGTTTATGTCCATAGACAGGTTGCCAAACTCTAGAAGATTACACTGGGCCTTAACCCCAGGCTTCAAAGGGCCCAACAAAGAATGAGGCAGTATCTCCTCTAGGGATTCAGTGCAACAATTTGATAGGGAATAGTCAGTATTAGACTAAAAAAGATGATTTGAGATATTAAGGGGTGGGAATGTTTGGAAAGTAACTGTGGCATTGTCCACTAGTGCCACTTTGAGAGAAAGAACACCAAATGTTTAATCTTGGCCCTAATGTCAGAGAGACACTGGGAAAAGACATGGTTTATAAGGAATTGCCGAGAAACACTGGGGAAAGACATGGTTTTTAAAGAACTGTCTACTCTGTGGGCTTTCAGGTCATTATGAAGAACTGAGGTAGATTTTTCTGAATATAGTCCTGAACTATTTTCTGAAGTTTCTCATAGTTAACTGACTTGAGGGCAGCCTTATGGAGACCTGCTTGTAAACAGGTTGTGAATTGATTCTAAGCTGGGGTACCACCTGGGTTACTGTACTTCTAATGTGGGTCTCGATTAGGGACGACCTGAACCCTTGATAGATGTCTTGCATTAGTATGATGGACCTCATCTACATGCATTCTTGTCTGTTCCAAACTTACCTGTGCTCTTCTGGAAGCAATTGTTTTGTCAGAATCACGAGTATAATGTGAAAAGTGAGATTATAGGATTGGTTAATACGTAAAAATTATTTTATGAAATTGTTAGAGTAAGAGGCATAAGAACCCACTTCCTTTTTTTATGTTACTTGGAAAGGGACATCCACCCTCATCACCCCATCCACATAGCAATGTCTCACAAAGGAAGAACTGTGGCCAGTTTGGTTTGGTCAGGGTGGCATCCAGGTTTCTTAGAGGCATGAGAATGTGTACCAGGAGTAAAACTGGGTGCCAAGGCCAGGTGATTAGAGCAGCTGGTTCCCAGAGAGGCAGAAGGGGCTGTAGGAGCCAAGGTGGGAGAAGAGGAAGTTAAATGTTGAGGTTGTAAAGGGGGAGGTTTGTTAGCAGGGTCTAAAGGTGTAGTGTAAGGTTCCTCTGGGTCAAGGTTTCATAGCTAAAAGTAAGTGAGTGGGTGAGCAGAGGGTTTGGAGCTTGGATGTACGGTAACTTTTCATCTACCCATTTGCTAAAAGCATTTAGAAAGTTACTATAAAATATTGGGGTCCAACGTGCTGTTAGGGAGCCATTTTAAATTATCTAAGGGATGCTTAGGCCTTTTCTTTATGCAAAGACAGATAAGCTTGGAAGTCCTTGAGTAAGGCATTAGGCTAAGATGTATGAGAGTTTCTGTAAGACATCTCAGAGGGGAATTTGGGCTTATGCTGTTTGATGGCTTGCTTCCCATGACTGAGGATGAGAAAAAAACAAAAAAGGTGACCCAAGGGCTATACTACAGGGCATCTCAAAGATAAAGCCATGATCAGTATGAGAATAGCTCAAGCTGCCCAAGGTTCATTAACAAAGCAATGATCAGAGGCCAGGGCAGTAGCCTGAAGGACAAGCGTCTGAGAAGAGAGACTCAGAAGGTCCAGGCTGAGAAGAAGGACCCAGAAGGTCCAAGAGAAATCCTCAGACCTCAGTCATGAGGAATAGACAGAGGTTATATTTGGCAGTAGGGAACAATTGTAGCCATTAAGACCATGGCTGGAGGTGGCCCTGTGGTTTGAGTGTGCTAATGAGATGACAGATGATCAGTGGTCATTTCCATAGATCCAAGGTCATGCCAGTGACAACTGGAGGGGAAATCTCACCAATTGAAGCTGGTGTTGTCCGGAGGTATTGGCAGCCAGGCAGGTCGAAGGTGGGTAAGTGGCAGAACCTGGTACAGAATTCCAACATTAGGGCCCCGTGAGAGCCTGTGTGGCCACAGCACCAATATTATTGTATGAGCACGGGAAAATGGATTACAAAACAACATCAAAGCCCATTTTTAAGAGTTTATTAGGAAACAGAAAGAAATGGGTGTGGTAGTGGTGCTTGCCAAAAGGAATTTGCTAGAGAGAGAGTGTGGGAGTAGGTGAAGTCTGCTTTCAAGGGTGGCTTTGTGCATGTGTAAAGGGGTCATGCTCCTTATGAATATGGATGACATACAATGCTGAACATGTACAAGACATAAGGTTTCAGGATAGCTAGGCATTTTGCTTGACTCCTAGGGTGCATGCGTGGCTGTAGAATCCAGGGAGTGGTTAGGAGATTTGGAAATATCAGCACCTGGGCTGACCCTGCATTGTCCCTGAATACTAGCGCACATGTAAATCGTTTGGAGGTGTTGGGAATCCTAAGAGTAAGGGGTTCCCATAGCAGAGTTGGAGTGAGTAACAGGAAGAATGAAGGTGTGTTCCTGAATCAATTAGAATGGCCCATTATTTGAGAGGAGGAAGAAGCTGGAGGAGCTGGAGGAGCAGTGGAATGTTGAGGGTGGTAGAGTGGAGGTTTATTAGCAGCATCCAGAGTAGTGGAGAGTGCATGACTAGAAGGAGGTAAGTAGGGGAACAGGAAGACCATAGGGAAGACTTAGGGCTAAGATAAGAAAAAGCTTCAACAATGGTAACTCCATCTGCTTATCCAATAGCTGGCAAAAGTTGCAAAGATCCTGTATAATATTGGGATCCAGGCTGCTGTGAGGCAGCCACGTTTGTTGATAACCTAAGGAGTTTGGGGGCCAGATCTGACTGGAAAGGCAGATAAGTTTAGAAGCTCTTAATTGTGTGCTAAGTGTAGTTAACTGAGGTTTTCCAAGATGTTTCACAGGGGGAGCTTTGAGGTATGGTCATTGACCCAGTTCCCATGAGTGAAACAGAGAAATAAGAGCCAAAGTCCTGAAATTTCTAGTGTTCCAGGAATCTAGGGAGGATCAGATTGAGTAGGCAAAAGCTGCTTGGTGTGTCATCATGTAAAGAATAGGGGCCCCATAGCTTTCGGTTCCGCTCCTGGGACCAAGTGCTGCCTGCAGAGTCCCAGCACACTCTGGAGCAGTGGCAGGTAAACTCTGCCCATCACCACACCCACAGCTCCTGCTGAGGGATTTGCATGGCTACCCAGCTTCACCTCCAACTGAGCAAACCAACAACTGCAGGGGTCTCTGAAGGACAGACTTAGACCCTGACCAGAGAGGTGACAGGAGGCACACAAACCCGAGTGCCACAACTGACCAGCAACCATCTAATCGTGAACCATTGAAGCCATGGGCAAACATCAGTGCAAAAAATTACATAATAATACAAAGGACAACATGGTAACTCCAGAAGAGAGTGGCGATCTTACAAATACAAGACCTGAACTGAGCAATGAAGAGGAAACAGAAGGAAGCAACACCAAAAATTCCTTTTTGATGATCATCGAAGCTCTCAAAGAAGATATGAAAAATAGCCTTAAAGAAATGGAAGATAATACAAACAAAAAATTGGAAGAGATGAACAAATCTATGAAAGAAACATGCCAGGAACTAAAAGCTGAAATGGAAGCAATAAAAAAGGCACAAAATGAGGCAAAAATGGAAATAGAAAACCTGAAGAAAAAAGCTGGAACCACAGATACAAGCATAACAAACAGTTCAAGAGATGGAAGATAGAATCTCTGAAGTGGAAGACTCAGTAGCTCAAATAGATATATCAGTCAAATAAAATACTAAAACTAAAAAAGCCATAACTCAAAATGTTCAGGAAATCTGGGACACCATCAAAAGACCTAATTTGAGAATAATAGGAATAGAAGAAGGAGAAGAATATCAGCTCAAAGGCACAGATAATGTTTTCAATAAAATCATAGAAGAAAACTTTCCTAACCTGAAGAAGGAAATGCCTATAAAGATACAAGAAGCTTACAGAACACCAAATAGATATGATCCCAGAAAAAGTCAGCGCGCCACATTATAATCAAGACACAAAACATACAGAACAAAGAAAAAATTTTAAGAGCTGCAAAAGAAAAGGGCCAACTCACATATAAAGGCAGACCCATCAGAATAACGCCTGACTATTCAATGGAAACAATGAAAGCTAGAAGGGCTTGGTCAGAAATTATACAGACGCTAAAACAGCATGGTTGCCAAACTGAATACTATACCCTGCAAAATGATCAATCACCATAGATGGAGTAAACAAGGTATTTCAGGACAAAGTCAGATTGAAAGAATATCTATCTACCAATCCAGCACTACAGAGAGTATTAGAGGGAAAACTACAACCTAAGGACCCCAGATACATCCACGAAATCACAAACAATCAATAAGTCCACAGAAGAATACTCTAGAG
>PVIH01027246.1:0-17305 GCA_004025045.1 Sigmodon hispidus | reverse complement strand
CTTGAATAAGGATATATAGGGAAAGCTGAACACAAAGAAAATATATGTGTAGCAATCTTATTTGTATTTCTACCCTTGATAAGCCATGCTTATGATTCTTATCCTCTGTATAGTTATTGTTAACTCTTCTGCATTTTAAATTCTTTTTACTGTTTTTTTTTTTGATAAATACAAAATAAAGAAGAAAAAAAAAAGAAAATTATAGACCAATCTTCTTCATGAACATTGGTGCAAAATTACTCAAGAAAATACTGGCAAATAAATCTAGAAAAAAAAAAACTGGAAAAAAAAAAATCATCCACCATGATCAAGTAGGCTTCATCCCAGAGATGCAGGGATGGTTCAACATAATGAAAATCTGTCAATGACATCCACCATATAAACAACCTGAAAGGAAAAATACCACATATCATCTCATTAGATGCTGAAAAAGCCTTTGACAAAATTTAATACCCCTTTATGATAAAGGTCTTGGCGAGATAAGGAATATACCTTAACATAATAAAGGCAACATACAGCCAACAGAAATCAAACTAAATGATTCAAACTAAAGCCATTCCTCTAAAATCAGAGAAGACATGTTTTAAAACAAGACAAGGCTGTCCACTCTCTATACCTACTCAATATAGTACTTGATGTCCTAGCTAAAGCAATAAGACAGCAAAAGGAGATCAAGGAGATACAAGGAAGAAGTCAAACTTTCACTTATTGCAAAGGATATGATTGTATACATAGATGACCCTAAATATTCTACCAGCTGACAAACACCCTTTAGCAATAAGGCAGGATACAAGAAAAACTAAAAAAAAGAAGATCAATAGCTCTCTTAGATACAAATGATAATCAGACTGAAAAATAAAACATCACTCTTTATAATAGCCACAAATAACATAAATTTTTCTGGGATAACTGTAAAAGACCTTTATGACAAGAACTTTAATTTATTAAAAAAAGAAAAAAGAAAAGAAAAAAAAGAAAGTGAAACTGAAGAAGATATCAGAAAATGGAAAGATTTCCCATGCTCTAGAGTAGGTGGGATTAAATATAGTAGAAAACAAGCAATCTAACCAGAAGCAAGCTACAGATTCATTGTAACTCCCATTAAAATCCCAAAACAATTTTTCACAAAGCTCAATACTCAACTTCATATGGAAAAACAAAAAACCCAGGACTACCAAAGCAATTCTGTATAGTAAAGGAACTTCAGGAGGCATCATCATCTCTGACTTCAAGCTCTACTACAGAGCTGTAGTAATTAAAAAAAAATTGGTATTGGCATAAAAACAGACATGTTGATGAATGGAATCTATTTGAAGACTCTGACATTAATTCACACACTTATGAACACCTGCTTTTTGACAAAAAAGGCAAAATATACAAAGGAAATAAAAAAGCATCTTCAGCAAATGATGATGGCATAACTGGATGGTGCCATTGTAGAAGAATGCAAACAGATCCATATTTATCACCCTGAAAAACCTCAAGCCCAAATGGATCAAAGACCTCAACATAAATTCAGTTACTCTGAATCTGATAGGATAGCAAGTAAAATACAGCCTTGAACACATTGGAACAGGAGACCACTTTCTAAATAGAACATCAATAGCACAGACACTAAGAGCAATAATTAATAAATGGGACCTCCTGAAACTAAGAAGCTCTTGTAAACCAAAAGACACAGTCAATAAGACAAAACAAAAGCTTATAGAATGGGAAAAAGAACTTCATAAACCCTACATCTGATAAGAGTGCTGATCTCTAAGATATATAGAGAGGCAGGAGGGGGAAGGGAGTTTGAACAAGGGAGAGATACACAGATAAAAAATGAGACTGAATTTAAAAAAAAAAAAAAAGATGTGAACCACCACAAACCAAAACAAAAAAGATAAATGGTGGACAGATATAAACAGAATTCTCAATAGAAAAATCCCAAATGGCCAATAAACAAACAATTGTTCAACATCTTTAGCCATCAAGGAAATGCAAATCAAAACAACTCTGAAATACCATTTTAAACACCTGTCAGAATGGCTAAGATCAGAAACACTAATGACAGCCTATGCTGGAGGGAATGTGGAGCAAGGGGAATACTCCTCCATTGCTGGTGGGAGTGTAAACTTGTACAGCCACTATGGAAATTAGTACAGTGGTTTCTTCAAAAATTGGGAATCAATCTACCTTATGATCCACTTGGGCATATAACCAATAGATGCACATTCATACCACAAGGACATTTTCTCAACTAGTTTTATACCAGCATTATTCATAATAGCCAGGACCTAGCAAGAATCTAGAAACCCCTCAACCAAAGAATGGATGAAAAAAATGTTATTATAGACTCTTTATACAGCAACTGATGGTAGCAGATACAGTGATCCACAGCTAAGCACTGGGCTGAGCTCCCAATCTAGTCAAAGAGAGGGAGGAGGAATTATATGAGCAAAGGGGTCAAGATCATGATAGGGATCTCACCCATAGAGACAGTTGATCCAAACTACTGAGACCTCACTGATTCTGGACTGACAGCTAAGGAACCAACATGGGACCAAATGAGGCCCTCTGACTGCGGATGACATTTGTGTGGCTTGGGCAGTTGGTGGGGCCTCTGGCAGTCAAATCAACATTTATCCCTAGTACATGAGTTGACTTTTTCAAACCAATTGCCTATAGAGGAATACTTTACTACAGCCTTGATACAGGGGGAAGGGCCTTGATCTCACCTCAACTTGATATCCCAGAATTTGTTGACTCCTCATGGGAGGCCTTATTCTCTCTGAGGAGTGGATGGGCAAGTGGGATGGGGAGGAGCTGGGGGGGTGAGCGGGAAGAAGGGAGGAAAGATGAACTATAGTTTGTATTGAAAAACATTTTTTTAAATTAAAAAAAAAGAAAATTACCTTCCATTTCTTCTAGATGTTTGGCCATGTTCCTTAATAGTGTGGTCTTCCCATTTGTAGCCTAAAATATAGTAACAGAAAATGTACAGTATATTATTGGAAAGTATGCAAAATTTAAGTTACTATAATCAGTGAACCTAAAAACCATGCCTGACATATTTATCACGTGCTTCCCCATTATCAATCCAAATTACAGAACAGCATCAAAATCAAGAAAGAGTTGGTCTCTTATTTTAAAAGTTGAAGGAAAATTCAGTCTTACCTGTAGCAGTGAGGTTCCTGTAAGTCTCCAGCATCACATTTTTGTAGAGGCTCTTCTGGGAAGGATCCAGCAAAGCCCACTCATCCCAAGTAAAGTCGACATGCACATCATCATAGGTCACTGCATTCTAGAATATCCCATACATGTGTACAACAGAAAGAATGGTATCAATCACAATGTAAATGTATATTTCTTTAACAGTATCTTTGTATAATTTTGGTGCTTCCTACACTAATTCCAAGACAGAGAAGTTCTAATATAATCCCCAAGTCTCTTTAGAAGAAAAATGAAAAGGAGGTTTGCACATGACATTTTTGGCCTTTGAATAATAGGATTTACTCTTCCAAGAGAAATGACTATTAACAGACACACACAGAGAGAAACAAACAAATAAATACTACTAAGCACATATCATAGAATTTGTATGAACAATTACTAACTACAGAAAAAAATGGCAAGCTGGGTGTATTGTCTCATGCCTTTAACCCAAGCACATGGGAAACAGAGGCAGATGAATCTCATTCAGTTGAAGACCAGCATGTTCTATGAAATGAGTTCAGGATAGCCAGGGGTACATATGTGAACCTTGCCCCCCCACACACACACACAAAATCTAACCAACCAAAGAAACAAAAAGGAGTGTCTGAGGTTTTTTTTTTATATAAAGAAATATGCATTCATTAATTCTCTGTACTCATCTCCCAGAAAGCTAATGTCATAGTTAAAACTGAAAGACTAATAAGAGCTTATTAAAACAGAATATATGTTTAGTCCATTAGACTTGCACAGATTAAAATATAAGCATTTTAAATGTATGTTTAAAAAAAAGGGGGCCAAAAATGACTCAGCCATTAGTAGCACTCACTGATCTTTTAAAGGATATAGGTTCAAGAGTTACCTACCTAGCTCACAACTATCCATAACTCCTATTTCAGGATTCTAAGACCATCTTCTGCCTATCAGGAGCACCAGGAACACATATGGTACATATTCATGCATACAGGCAAAATACTCACATTTATAAAAAATTTTAATACATATACAAGTATGAAGAATGTCACATCCCTGCAATCTATAGACACATGACCCTCAAATATTAATGCCATAAATATATGCCATCCAAGGAGAAAAAAAATGATTCCTTCTGGCAAATTTTAAAAGTCAGGATGTTGGTGAGGCTCAGCACAGTAGCACACACTTGGTGAAAAAAAAACCCTACATTATAGGTACACCAGTCAATAATAATAATAATAATAATAGTAACAACAACAATAATAATTTTCAGGACAGCCAATACTATATAAGGTTTCTTGTCTTCAAAAACAAAATAAAAGCAAAACAACAAAATAAAAACAGGTGACCAAAGTAGCTTAGTAATGAAAAGCAATTGCTGTTCTACACTATGTTATTTAAGGATAGATCAATAATGCTGGTTTATCCAGGGCAGCCTGAGAAGAAAGCTGCCTGATCAATTTCAACCACAAGGAACAGACAATAGTGTGAGGCTGTAGAGACTTAAATCACATGCCCAATGAGAAATGTCCTCTAGAAAGGCTCCTCCTACTAAAGATTCCTTAAGAACCACAAAGAAAGCCATGAGTGAGAGATAAGGGTGTATATATATATATATATATATATATATATATATATATATATATATAATATATATATATATCATCCTATTTGGCAGGGTTTTATTCATTCAGTTATATCTTTCCCAGGTCACTAAAGTCCAATGTCATATAATGATAAAAAAATCATTTTGTCCATGTGTTCTCTGTAGTTACACAAATTCAGATTGTATGAAAAGAAGACTCTGAGTCAAATATGGGCGGGGGGAGCTGAAATATCAGAGAGAGGAAGCACCACAGTCAATTCTAGGTCGCTTCTGCCTCTGCTGGGTTCCTAACAGGCTTTATATACCCTTCTTGTCAGCTGTATTCTATCCAGGTTAGGATTAAAGTGTGAACTCCTCTATTTCATTCTAGCCTTGAACTCACAGAAACAGAGGAAATTCTGTCTCTGGAGTTTATGGAATTAAGAGTGTAGGTTACCACTCCCAGCTTTCCCTGTGCTGGGATTAAAGGTGTATGCTATTGAATCTCAGCTGTTTGTCCTTGTACTCAAGGATCAAGAAATTCTTGAGCTGTCTGCCTAGGATTTGACTGTGTGCTGTCTCTCCAATATTTTGGGTTTTATTAAATATGTAATGTATCACTGCAGTTTTCCATGTTACTTAGCCTCTCTATCTTTGTACTGTGGTATAATTATCCTTTATTTATCAGCTAATATCCACTTATTAGTGAGTACATACTGTTTTTCTCTTTCTGGATCAGGCATGCCTCTCTCAGGATATTTTTTCCTACTTCCATCCATTGGCTGCAAATGTCATGATGTCATTTTTTAACAGTTGAGTAATACTCCATATACATATATATGCTATCAACCTTAAGTGTTTCCTAGGTTCAGGCTCCAGGTTACACTTTGAAAAAATAAAGTAGACTACAAAGTCTAGCCTTAGTCAGACAGGAGATTTACACAGCAAAGATATTATGGAAATTATTTAAGTGCACCACCAGTGACCTGAAACAGCAGGTCATTTTTCAGTGACAAGGTCCTAAAAGACAAGTACCAGGGAATGAGAAAGATAAGAAAAACAGAAGGTATAAAATCTAAAAACTGGATTTGGGGGGTTTGCAAAAGCTATGTCTTATGCCAAGTAAGCTTCATAAGAAGAACAGTATCTTCAATATTACTTCCAGGGAGGAAACGTAAGCAATCTGGAGGCATCTGTGAAGTTAGCAGTCCAGGTTTCTAGACTTGTCTATGTACTCCTCACAGCTCCTTGCAGTGGCCCTCACAGAACATCACACAAAACCAGTGGTGACTGCTATGCTACAAAACCAAGACTGCAACCTGATGAAAGGAAAACTAACTACACTTTTGACTTGCAGATCTTCATGGAGGCCCTAACTGGCTGTCAAGTCCTGAGTATTAAAAGCAACTCCCGTAGGGCTACACTATGCTTAAAGACACAGTCCAGTGATTCCTGGCTCTAGATTCATCCTACTCCTGGACTTGTCACAGATATGCAGAGGCATGTATTTCAGTAGCACTTGCTTCTGGCTCCAACAGCAAACACTGTTAAGTGGGCACTTCTGACCCTGCACTCCACAGGCACTTCTCCTTCTTCCTGAACACTACATGGCTTGTTTGTACAGCCCACTACACAGTGGCATTACACAATGTGGATTTGAGTGATTCCCCTGTCCCACAGGTGGAAGGGTGCCCAGAATAGTAACAACTAAACAGAGATTTTAGGACATAAAAGGAGTTGTTTGTTCTATGACTTCATTCTGAGGTCAGGTGAACTGCCAGTACTTTTTTATCTGTTTCTCAGAGAAATTTCAAACAACCATGAGGGACAAGCAAAAACCAGATCACAAACAAGATGATTATTTTTTTCTCTCACTAGAAGTTTGGATAACTCCACTGACTTACAAGTTTAATTTTTAAAAATTGGAAGTGACTTACAGGCTTTCCCTGCCTCCTGCAGGTAAATCTTTCTCAGGTCTTCTGTCTTGGCTGTTGCAATGGCTGTTCTTGATAGTCAAACTGACTACCTTTTACATTAACTATAACCCAAAGAATTGGGTACACTTATGAGGAAAATTTCTAATATTGGAGTGGTACTATCACTTTTGAAAGTGAGCAGAGCCTTCTCATCCAATGAATTTAATATACAAGCTAATTTCTCATAATCACAGCCCAGAGAATAACAAGATTTATATAAGCCCTCGGGGAGTGCCTGGAGGAATGTCTTGGGTGATTCTAGATCTTGTCAAGTTGAAAATCAGTATTAGCCATTGAGCACCATAAATATAATTTGCTAATTTGCTGTTTAGACTACTGACACAGAAAATACATGACATTTTTAGTGATAGTTCAAATCCCAATGAGTCATTTTTGAGGTCAAAGTATATAAAAACCTTTTGAATATTAACATAATCCTTTCCCAGATGTAATCAGCAATTTTCTGAGAATCTCAAGGGTAAAATTATAAACCTCATGTACAGTAAGGCACAATGTACAACTCTTCTTGACTTTGCTTTTAATGTACTTAATCAGAATCCTACCCAAGCCTTCTCAGGAACTGATCTATGATCTTCTTACCAAAGAGGGCATAGACTTCCTTCTGGAACCCATTGAATGAAACTTCCAAAGGCAAAAAAACTGTATATATGACTTTAAAACAATTCTTAAGTGTGACTCTCTCTCACAAAACCACACTTTCCCAAAGATGTTTCTTGCTACTAATATCTATGATAAGTCAATCATAAACATTTTTTAGTCAAGTATAGTGACAGTGACACACACCTTTACTCCCAGAATTCACAAGACAGAATCAGATAGATTGCTGCAAGTTCCAGATCTAGCCTACCTACTAAACAGAGAGTTTTAGGCCACCCAGGGATAAAAAATGAGACTGTGTCTCAACACACACTCCCTCCTAAAATCCTTACTTAATAAACTTTAGGGCTGAGAAAATGAGTTAGTAGATAAACTAGTCATCTTGCATCTAAGAACTTGAATTATTATCTCATTACAGAAGCATTGTAATGTAAGTTAAAGCAGTGTATGGCTATGATCCAATGCACTAAAGATAAAATAAGAGGCAGAGAGGAGAAACCTTGCAAGCCTAAGGTCATATGACAGCAAAGTAGAGACTGTGTCTCAAACGTGGTGAAGGGAGAGAATCCACACCCAAGGTTGTTCTCTGACTTTTACACACATATCATGACACACATGCACACCTTTAACACACATACACAAGCACACATACAAACAGTCATAAGGAAATAAATAATAAAACTACAATTTGGATGAGATAGCATATAACTTTTATTCTAACATTCTTAAGGCAGAGGCTGGCAGATTTCTGTTTGAGCCATCTTTTTCTATATTTTGAGTTCCAAAAGAGTCAGAGATACATAGAGAAAATTGTCTCAAAACAAAGTAAAATTATAACTCTGATTTATATTGACCTATCCTGAAATCCTTTTCCAACGTGCACTCAAGTGTCCCAGATAAACCTCACCAGAGATTCCTATAAACAATTTATTTGCTACAACCCAGAATGAGGCTGCTTCTTTTATGCTTTCATCTTTTCACAGAACTTCTACTTTTGCTTGATCCTTCTCAAGTCTAACTAGTTTTAGAAAAGCCCATTTGAGCCAGAAATGAAGATGCAAGCCTGTAATAGTGTCTCTTTAGAGACAAAGTCAGAAGACAAATGTGATTGAGGAAAGACTGTGCTATCTAATCACACACACACACACATACACACACACACACACACACACACACACACAGTGTGTAAAAGAAAAAACTTATAAAGAACACAGGTGGTTTGAGACAGCATCTCTTCCTGTCATCTCAGGTGTCAGCTACTAGATTCCATCAAATCATTCTCAGAAACAAATATAGCCAAGCATGTGATCAAAGCCAGACAGTTGTCCTTGAATTCAAGCCATCTTGTTTTAGTTAGTGAGCATGATAATAAAACATCTCTTAATACACACAAACACACACACACACACACACAGAGTCACAACTAGAGTGGAATATAGTCTTGTTTGATTGTTTGAGACAGAATATCATATTAGAAAGCACTAACTGGCTTGAAATTATGTCTAGTTAAATAAGCAATATATACTGGATGTTTTAAAACCAATTCTAATAAATATTTCATCTTTTCACTGGTTCTAACATATTCAAAGCATGATAATTTTCTATACAAGAGGAAGCTTCCAAGCAATTCTCATTACATTTACTTACGTTTGAAGAGAACTGGAAGTGGGAGAAATTTTACACTATTTACATGCCTAGGTTGTTTTCTTCTATCCAATCATCCTATAAAACCAATATGATTTTTTCTTGAACTCTTTATTTTATAAACATTTTAACTAGTTTACTTGTAAACTGAGCTATTTGTACATTTTGTTTTAAAGCTAAGACTCGAATTGTGGATGCTGAAACTGCCTAAAAAGAAAACATTCCAGCTACCAATAACTCGATAAAATGTTAAAAATGATTTTCTAAAAGTGTTAGATATTTTCCAAATATTGCATTGAAATTTTTGAAAAACAACTCTTTTTCTAATTATTTGGGACTGTAAAAAAAAAAGTTGTTGAAAACAATTATAGTATTTTTTGTTGTGCTATCAATACATTGAATTAAATAGCAGTTATTGTATGTCACATGAAACAAAGAATGAGTATATGGAATTACAAGTTTAGTAGTATTAACACACAAGGCACAACAATCACCCAAGCCAGGGAATAACATTATTCATTGTTTATTTTAATCAAAATAAAATTATCAGTGTTTCTCATATTCCCTGACTACATAGCAATGAATCAGGTACGAAGAAGTATTAATGTTGTCAAGGAAGTATGATATATTATCCTATATCCCTAGGGTAGATGATTCCCCCTCAGAATCCTGACCCTCAAAATCAGAGACTTCTCTAGAGACTGGACCCAACTTCAGCTAAGATGTGTCCGACAGGTGAACAGCCTTGAAGAGATAGGCTTAGGAACTAAGTTAGGAATTTAGAATGTGAACCTTGTGTGATGACCCTCTGCATAAATATATAACTTTTGTTATATTAACTGCCCTTCCCTTATTGCTCATGACATTTTTCTTTTCCTACTTGCACTTCAACATTTTCTGTCAATTATTTAGTGGGTGTTTGCCATTCTGACTGCAATTACCATAATTCTTACCAAAACCATCAAACCACAATCTATAGAAACAGGAACATTTATAACAACAATAACCTCCATATTTCTGGTAACAGCCACTATAATTAATTTTTAAAATACAAAATAGTAAATGCCTCAAAACATCAGTAATGAGTTTGTATGCCTCACAACACATTACAGTTTTACTGAAGAACTCATCTATGAGACTTAACTAGGCTGCCTCAAAAACATTCTATGCCTCTAGCAATTTCTGATGGCTCAGAAGCCATTAGGGGCCCCATTAAAAGCTTTTGTAAAGTAGCAGAGCACCAGAAAGTATTTGAAGGGTCCTTGGATTCAAAGAGGGTTTGGGAAGTGGCTCTAGAGGTTAATGAATCAAAAGGTAACCTAGTGGCAGGACCGTCTATAAAAGGACCAGGTGGATACCTGCTTCTTTTTCCCTGTACCAGGGCTCACTTGTATGGCTATGGCGATCTGTTCTGTCTGGCCACTCCTGATAGCTACACTAGTAGCAAATTGACCTCTACCTCTCTTGGTTTCATCATCAGGTCTGGTTGACACCTTGCCCAGCTATACTACTCAGTTCCTGGGATTCTCCAAGTCTGCAAGGGATTAGATAAAACAATGTTGCAGAACTATCTTCTTCAACTACACAGATATTCACAGAAAGGCAAAACAAGAGCTGGGTTGATGAACAGGGCTTGTAAACTTGTAAAGCCCCCACCTTCCTGCATCCTAGAGCCAAGTTTGAGAATCATTAACAAGCATGCCCTTGTCCTAAGGCAAATCCAGCAGAAATTCCTCTGCTCAGTTCCTCATCAGCAAAATCTCCAGACACACCCAGGTAAATCCTTCATAGACACTCATCCCCCAAATGACATTCTCTTAGCCAGATTCAGAGGACGTGAAAATTCTGTGGTGACCTCATCCCTGAGGAGAGATGTAGAATGTGGAGGGCTTGGCAGCTACACTGGAAAGCTGTTCTGAGATCCGAGGCAGTGGAGAAAGCAGAGAAGCCATCCACTGCAACCCTATGGTGCTGGAAGAGCAGATCTGGTTCTCCAGGTCAGGAATTATACAAAAGCTGGGAATCCAGAGCCACAGCTGGCAAGGTAAACCCAGAGACCTGCAAGAGAATATCATGTGAAGATATCAACATGGACAATAAACATACTGACATAGAAGGGAAGTATCTAATGAGAACCCACCCCTAGACAAAGTGCTACGAGAAACTAATGACTAGTAAGAGGGGAAGAATTATTTGCAGGGATGAGACTTCTAATTGTTTACCCAAAAAAGTGGTCTGCACTGAATCATAAAAATACAAAAGACACCATCAAATAGACTCAGCAGCTTATATTTAAATATTTAAGTGTAAAGATAAATATGTATGCAATAATAACAAAAAGTAAAACAATTCGAGACAGTAGAAGGGGATCATGAATTTGTTACAGAAAGGAAGGGAAATAGAGTTGCAACATACTTATATTTTATATTGAATTTTAAATATTAATCATAGGGCATAGAGCTAAATAGAATTCTCAGAAAATAAAATACAAATGGCTGACAAACACTTTTTAAAAAATCAACATACTTGGCTATTGGGGAAATCCAAATTGTATCTTTGGATTTATCTGATTTTATCTTACTACAATCAGAATACTTAAGATAAAACAACAAACAAAAATGACAAGTGCTCAAATTGATGTGCAGAAAAAGAAACTCCATTTTAGTACTTAAGGGAATGCAATTTGGTGCAACCATTTTAAAAATCCTTAGGGAGGTTCCTCAAAACCTAACTCTAGATATACCATATGACCCAGCAGTATCACTCACATATGTGTGTGTGTGTGTGTGTGTGTGTGTGTGTGTGCACAAAAGGAAGTCCATATACTATTCTACAGTCATCAGCTAATTCATGTTCATTATTATTATGTTTACAATAGCCAGGAAATAGAAATATCCTAGATTTGCATCAACAGAAGAATTAATAATGAAAATTGTTGTTTTACAGGGTAATGTTATTCAGAAATTGAGATAAAAATGAAGCTATGAAATTCACAACTGATTAGAAGGAGCTGAAAGCAGTTATTTTGAGGAAAGTAACCCAAACCAAGTAAGATAAATATTACTTCTTTTCTGTCACTGTGGAGGTTGGTCTTTCATCTTCAGATATATGGTTCAATTGTAATACCCAGAGAGTTCATGAAATGAATAAAATGCCATGGGGATGGCTATGGGAATGGGGGTAAAATGGAGGTAGGTTAAGTAAGAGGGACAAGAAAGAGATAAATAAAATAAAAACCTTTGACAAAGACATGCAAAATTACTACACTTTAATATCCCTAACATACACAGAAAAACACAAACACACAGAAAGGGAGATATAGAGAGATGAGAGAGAGATAATTACTCTGAAACAGAACAGAAATACCACTACTGGACATCATAGAGCAACAAATAAAAGCTCTGTGCCATATATAAGTTACTTCTGTTGTAGTTCTTGCCAAATAGGTCCCAAAGACCTAATTCGACATTACATGTTATTGCTACAGCTATTGCTTATCAAAAACTTAATGCTAAGAACCTGTTGTTGAAGACATCATGTGCTTGGGCCATAGAGCATGGCAAAATCAAAGTGTTAAAGAAACAGAAGCTTTGTCCATGCTCACTTACTTTCGTAGTGCTGGCAGGTGCTAGGCAAGCTACTGGAGGGGTCAAATAATCATTAGTCATGTTCAATCGAAAACTCTTTGAGCTACAATAGTGTCTGAGCTAGCAAGACCTGCACACTGGTGCAAGAGCAGCTCAAATATCATGGAAGTAAGCAAACACTTCCTGATTGTATCCAAGTCCCTCTTCAAAAGATGAAACACATACCTGGCACCATAATCAGGCCAAGAACTTAAGGACTGGAGGGCCACCGGCAGATGGTCTAGGTATACACTTTGCTATAAATACCAGAATCTACATTATCACCAATTTTTATATTTTGCTTACATTTTATAATAAAAATATAAAGAGTACCAACAAATTGTATATCTGAAAATAGTAGTTCAAGAACCTTATAAGTTAAAGATTAAAAAAATTGCTATTAACATATTGTATGTATTGTAATTGTTCTAAGTATGTAATGACCAAACATTAAAATACACACTATCCAAATCTATTTTCAATTTAAAAAAACTAAAAAAGAAAGAAAACTTAAGAAGCCAGAAAGAACTAGACAGTAAACAGCATTTCTCTATTTTAGTTCCTGCCTCCAGGCTTCTGCCTCAAGTTTCTGACTGACGTGCCTGCCTGATAGCCTATGAACCTCGAAGACAAGTAAACCCTTTCCTTCCCCAGTACTAAGTGAACTCAGTGAGTCTAAAAGCAGCCTGTGAAGTGAAGAAAAGTTAACAAAAAGGCAGGGGGCCTAGAAGGTGGGGGGAGGGAATAAGGGTTGGATTTGATCAAGGTAAATTATATCAATCCTCAAATAATAAAGGGCAGCTAATGTAGGGCTAACAAACCAAAACATAAGTGTCTGTGAGTCAATAACCCTGGATTTCTCAACATGATTTTGGTCCACTATGAGCCTAGTAAGAAGAAAACTAACTGCAACCTGACATACTAATCCTAGCACCTAGTAAACAAATGCTTCTTAAACCCAGAAAACAGCTTTTTTTTTTAAAGAAAGCTTTTTTTTTAAAGAAAAAAAAAAAGCTGCACAAGACAGCACTGGAAAAGTGACAGTGTGCTGATATTTCAGAAGTAAGCATTATTACATTAAGTAAGATTCAAAACAGGAGTGGAAAAACCACAAATACATGACAGTAAGAGTGTTGATATCAATTCTTAAAATATTCTTTATTCCTTCAAAAGAAACCACTTCAGACCTGTAACTTTCACTTAAATAACCTAATTCTTTATCACTAAGGACATGTCAGTCAACTCAGTGAAAACACCGTGAAATAGAAGACAACTAGGATTCTGTGGTTTATGTAAAAATCAGATGTGACTACAAAGACTTATCTACTTATCTACCAAGTGGTTTTGCAACATAAATCAGTCAAATCAGTCTCCGAGACTTTTAAATCCCTCATTGCTGAGTAAGGAGAGCTTTTATGCTTTCAATGGGTTTACTTTAAAAAAAAAAAAATATAGTGAAAACATCAAGAGCTAAAGTTTTCTCATGTAGTGCCAGCATCCTCACTTTGTTCTGATTCATGGGACTCTCAAGTAACCGTAGTCCCTTCAGGAATAAATTTCCAACAACAACAACAAAAAAAAATCACTGTTTTAATTTAGAATAGTGATTCTCAAGAATGAAAATTATAGAGCACAATGTGTCAGAATTTTTAGGGATGGATAAAATATACTAACAATCACCAGAAGTCTACAGTGTAGTATATAAGCCACCTATGTAAATCACAAATTGCTAGTATGGTACAATAATAAGGCTGGGGATGTAGCTCACTTAGTTGGTAGAATGTTTGCCCTGCATTCATATTACCAACTACACATAACAGCTGTATCATTGCTGTGGTAGTGGTGTAAATTTGTCTTTTTTTTTTTTTTTCTGGAGCTGAGGGGTGAACCCGAGTACTCTACCAATGAACTAAATCCTCAACCCGGTGTTTCATCTCTGTGTGTGTGTGTGTGTGTGTGTGTGCGTGTGTGTGTGCGTGTGTGTGCGTGCGTGCGTGCGTGTGTGTGTGTGTGTGTGTGTGTGTGTGTGTGTGTGTGAGAAACTGTAATCCCAGAACTTCTTGAGACATAGAAGGATCAAAAGTTCAAGGATTCACAATGAAGTCAAGGTCAGTCTGGACTACTTGAGACCCTGTCTCAAAAAAGTGAACAAACAAACAAAATCAGGTATGACAAATAGAGACAAGATAAAAAATTAATTCATACAATGGGGACAAAAACTGAAGGAGTAAAGCAAATGCCCAGTAATTAAAAGCACTTGTTATTTTTATAGGACACCTACGTTTGATTCCCATTACCCACATAGCAGCTCACAACCATCTTTAATTCCAGTTGCAGGCAATCTGACATCCATGTCTGGCCTTCATAAGGACCAGAAATGTAACTGGCATGCAGACATACATGCAGGCAAACCTACATGTACGCAGAAAAAAAAATTAATAAAAATAGAAAACACTAGCATATAACAACTTTGCCTAGAGCTAAACAAGTATACTTTAATGTCCACAGTCCCAGCTTTGATATTACAAATTAGTTAGGTAAAAACTAACCACTGAGGAAAGTTGAATGAAGGTATTACGGTGATCAAAGTCAAGTTTTAAACTAATTCATCCTATATTAAACACTAACAAATAAACTTCTGAGTTAGAACCACCATAAAGAGAATTTCCTGAATCACCTATCAATAGTTTTCTATTTTATTTCGTTCCCTACAAAACTGTAATATGTTACTTTAGAATGTCAGCATGAGAACAAAGTATATTTCAGCAGTTTCTATTGCTAATTCAAAAGCATAGTTAATAGTACCTCAATAGGCATAAGGCCACACTGAACACTATCTATCATAAAAAAAGACACAGACATCAAATTATATCTAGAAAATTTAAATTATTTCCAATCATTATTACTGAGTAATTATCCAAGATGTTAGTGTGTTACACAAAAGTTTTCAGTACCTTTTGACATTTGGGGTGTCCCTTTAGACTTTACCAAGTAAGTGTAGGTCACCCAAAAAGCTTTTCAACACCTAACAAGATTTCAGATTTTCTAAGGAGGTATGTTGAACACATCCAATGAATATATTAGAAGACAAGAACACATTTTCAAAACTGATGAAATAAAAAACACTACATAGCTAGAAACTTTACAATCCTTAGAAGCAATACCTAGTCTCTAAAGCATGTTTTTTTATGAGCTAAAAACAATTTCTAATTTTAAGTAATTAAATATTAATTAACAAGAATCCCACAAATTCAGAAACTAATAAATATTTAAGTGAGACACTGTTCAGCATCAAAAATGGTACATACTCCAAATACACTTTTTAACACTAATATTTGGAGGAGAAAAATGGATATTCTAAGATTGACCTTCTGGAACAGTTCAATGGAATCCCTACAAAGACACTGCATCCTTCTCTCCCATGCTATCTGTACCTTTCTTAAGTTGTTGGGGTTTTTTGTTTTGTTTTTGTTTTTGTTTTGTTTTGGTAAGGTTCCTCTCAAGACTTTCTTTTCTTTTGTTTTTGAACACAAAACAAAAATAAAACTGTTGATTCAAAAATTGTGGATTATTCCTCTAATCCCATAACTCAGGAGGCTGAGGCTGTAGGGTAAGGCTTTGTCTCAAAGAAAGACAAAGAAAAAAGGACACATTACATAAACATGTACAATAAACTTCAAAGATGTACTCTAAGTTCTAAAATAAAGGGCTATTTTGTGGGAATCAGGTCTTTGTGAGTTGGGCCAGCAATATGAAAATCCATTCAAGCCAGTACCTTGGTAAGAACCAAACTGAATTTAAAAAGAAAAGATTAGTGTGTGGTCTACTAATCCATTTGTAATGTAAAAGATGATGAAAGACTGAGAATATGGTATCTGTTTCATTCCATGCAAAGAGAAACATGTGGTGAAAGTAACTTACAAAGTGAGGTATAATTTAGCAAATGACTGAATGAGAAGAACAGTGAACAAACTGCATGGAAATGGAACTAATCAACAGGATCCATATGAAAAGGAAACAAAAGCCAACAAGTACTCAGGAGGGCAAAAGGTCAATCTTTATCTTCTCCAATTCATGGTGAATGTGTGTGTGTGTGTGTGTGTGTGTGTGTGTGTGTGTGTGTGTGTGTGATGTAGTTATATGGTCATCAAAATGAAAAGCCAACTGACAGATAAATGACAAAGACATTTAGTCAAGGGAGGCATAGACAGATAGTAATATCAAAACTCAGCAAAGACATCAACATGTATGTAGCCCATGTAAATGCACACACTGGCAAGACAGGTGAGAGTTCTAAAAATAATGAAACAGCAGTCACACTGGATAATGTTCAATTAAGACTAGAATATTAAGATTTTCTAGGGAACAAATTTAGAATAAATTATCAAGAATGACAGATCAGGTTCCGCCGCCGGGACTGGTGCTCTCTGTGGCGTCCCAGCACACTCTGGAGCAGGGGGCAGCTGAACTCTGCACCTGGCCACACCCACAGCTCCTGCTGCTGCTGAGGGTATCTGCAAGGATCCCTACTGCGACCCCGAACTGAGTGAACTGAGCAAAACAACTGCAGGGGTCTCTGAGGGGCGGATTTGAACCCTGACCAGAGGACCGGTGCTCTCTGTGGCATCCCAGCACACTCTGGAGCAGGGGGCAGCCGAACTCTGCACCTGGCCACACCCACAGCT
>PVIH01027245.1:0-17306 GCA_004025045.1 Sigmodon hispidus | reverse complement strand
CAGCGTGGGAGCCGGGGCGGGACTGCGCGGAAAGAGCAATTCTCTGGAAACTCCGCCCCCCGCGTAGTACGTAAAGCAGGCGGAGCAACTAGCTGGGCAGGGATCCGGAAGTCCAGGCGGAGCCTAGCTGCGTGGTCCTTGTCTGGCGTGGTGGTGCTTCTGGCAGCTCCCTGAGATCCCTGCCGGAAGTGTAGGTAAGAGACTATTCCTTTTTTTTTATCCAGCAGTGAAGTGAGGATCGTTTTTTAAAGTTGAAATCAGAGATGCTCGTCATTCTGGAATAGAGAGGTGAACAGAAGGGCTTAGAAGAGGGATAGGGATAGCTCCACGTGTGGAGATGCGCTGAACTGCATTCTGGCGGCCTCAGAGAGAGGCCACAAAGATGCACCCTGGACATGTAGAGAGTCACAGAGCGTGCGTATGATACAAAATGTCGGCTGCCTTCCGCCTTTCAGGATATTTGGCGTCATTGTGCATAACGGCTATTACTCTTCTGTAGACAGACACCCTCTTTCATGTAGGAATATATCTATTACGTTTATATTTGCATTGTTTAATTTGTAGACAGGTGTCAACGCATCAAATGGTGAGAGTGACATCATTTCTGCCCTATCAGAAAATAATTTTCAATACAAGGCTGAACAGTACAGATCTCTCCTGCTTTATTAAGGCACAGATCTTCATCGAGACATCTCCTTGTCCACCTCCATACTGGTGTACAGGAGCTCAGAAATGTGTAATATCTAGAGGAAGAGAGCTCCTGATGTAGACAGAGACTTTCCTTTCCCGTGTCTACCCATCTCCTGCAGAGTAACCAATAGATTCCATCAGCCTGACAATCAAAATGATTAAAGACACGTACCTATAGACAACCACACAGATTCCCCCCATCCCCCCCACAGTGGAGACTCCTCACCATGGAAAATTAGACCCCATACTTGCCCAATAAAGAATGGCTGTTTTACTGATTGTAAAAGCCCAACGTCAAACTGGCTCACAGTACATGGGAATTGACTTTAGTCCATTGAGAGTCCATTATGTCTGTCAGGTAGGCCTCAGGGTGAGACACGTATTATTCTCCCTCCTTTTGAGGTAGACACAGACTCCACCCTCCAAATGATTTATACTTACCAAATTGACCAAGAGAGAGGCATCTGAGCAGTAGAAATGGAGATCATTCCCTCTCATTTAGCATTGACAGCTAGTGTTATTACTGATTATCCTACCAGACAGTGCATTTGTACTTTCTCCTTATCTAAAATATAGGAGCTTAGATTTCTTCTACCTAGGGTAAAAGGACAGATGCATACTTCCTAAGGTAGGAGCAGATTCATTTAGTTTATAATTGCAGGGCCGTGTGCCTTCCCATTTATTAGCCATATAGAGAACCAGAGACACTATTCCTTTCACTACTAATATATAGTGCTGACTTTAACCTACATGAAATGTTTACACACCATTCCAGTCCACCAATTATGGAAGGATTCAAAATGGCCTCCATCAGACAAAGGTGTGTGGACCCTACTCATTCAAATCTTCATGCTTTCCTTCATGCTACCTCATCATAGAAATAAGCATAGTAGCCTTGCTCTTTATTGACAGGTGAGTAAAGAGACCTAGGCTCCACCTTTTCCAACAATTAAGTGCCTGGACTAGTGCTTTCCCATGTAGCAGAGACACAGCCACCATGTTGATTTCTTTAGTCAGTGACCCAAGAATAGGGGGACAAATGACTAATTCTTTCTATTGCCACGGTGCAGACCCCAGGCACATATGTAGGTGACTACCCCCCCACCCCTCCCACCCCCGAGCAATGATCTCAACCTATGCATACATAAGGCATTCTGAAAACCTTTTTCTCTAAAGTAGACTCTTGGGATTTGTTCCCTTCCACTTCTCTAAGAGTAGATGACACACAGAAGCCCCCTTTGAAAATACACACCATTAGTCCACTTCATGAAAAAATAAGTCATCTGCTTTTCTCCCCAGTGTGGAGGGGTTTAACTCTAGCTTTTTACCTGGGATAAGACACTGCAAGTATCCCATTCACTGTATTGGAGGCATGGACCCCATCCATGAAGAGAGGTTCTGATCTACTTCTCTCATTGTGTGATATACTACCCCTTTCCTTGTGTGTACTTGGCTATATCAGACTCTAGGAGTATAGACCAGCTTCCTAATTTCCCAGTTGGTAGGGCCTCTTGGTCATGTTCTATGACATTTTATTTTACTTTTAAGGGTCTTAAAAGGGAATTGTGTTTCCTAGGGTTGACTTCACGTTGCTGCCTTTATTTCAACAGGAAGAAAGTGGTCAGATTTGAACAGCTGTTTCAAGCTTGTCTGATCATCATGATGAAGCTTAGACACAGTGAGTCTCCTCTGCCACCCTATCCCGATCCTGTACCTTGAGTATTCATGTTATTTTACAACAACTCTGCTGTTTTTCTTATTTATTTATTTTGAGCATGACCTTGAATTTGCTGTGTAGCTGCAACTGGTCTTGAACTCTTTTTTTTTTTAATTTTTTATTTATTTATTTATTTATTATGCATACAGTTTTACAGAAGAGGGCGCCAGACCTCATCATAGATGGTTGTGAGCCACCATGTGGTTTTGCTGGGAATTGAACTCAGGACCTCTGGAAGAACAGTCAGTGCTCTTAACCTCTGAGCCATCTCTCCAGCCCCTGGTCTTGAACTCTTGATCCTACTACCTGAACCTCCTAATTGCTAGAATTCTTGGCATGTTCCACATGTGGGTTAGTTTTCTTTTTTAATGTTTATTTTTATTTTATGTGAATTGGTGTTTTACCTGCATGTATAACTGTACAGGTAAGGGTGTCAGATCTTGGAATTACAGACAGTTGTTAGCTGCCACGTGGATGCTGGGAATTGAACTCAGGTCCTCTGGAAGAACAGTCAGTGCTCTTAACCGCTGAGCCATCTTTCGAGCCCCTGTGGGTTATTTTTCTTTTGAGATTATCCTCAATTGTGGCCTCACACTCCCATATCATCCTGCACCAGCCTCTCAAGTATTGGGGTTGTAGGAATGTGTTGCTATGCTCAGCTCACAACTTAAAAATTACTCAGTAGGTCTCTGCTCTGTCAGTCTGAGTCTTTTACATATGATATCTTTGACATTCTCATAATTTCTTGTAAGGTAGTTCTTCCTTACAAGAATGGAGAGCCATTCTCATTTTAGAGATGAGAAAATGGAGGCTCAGCAGGTTAAGTGACTGAATCTGAGGTAAACAGCAGTAAATCTACGATACTGTATCTTTTTAACATATCTTTTAGTGGATACATAAGTTACAGTATTGGCTGTATACTGTAGCCACATTGAGTTTCAATCTTACCTCTTTTTTAATTAGCTGTGTAGCCTTCACCAAGCCACTTCATTGCACTTATTTATAACACAGACATCATTAGTTATAATGTATACCTATTTGCATTGTTTTAGGGGATTTTGTCTGTTTGACATAGAGTCTTTCCAGGTAATTTATGCTGGCTTTCAATTGTCTTCCTTATGCCTGACTCCATCCCTGAATTGCTGGGTTACCATATCTGAATTGCAGGAGGCACCATACCTGTCAAGAAGAATTTCTTTGAGTCAGTGTCTCATGTAGACTAAGGTGGCCTCAAACTCACTATGTAGTTGAGGATGACCTTGAACTTTTTTTTCCCTTTTTTTAAATTTTTTCTAGACAGTTTTTCTGTGTAACAGCCCAGGATGTTCTGGTACTCACTCTATATATCAAACTGGCCTTGAACTCACAGAGATCCTCCTGCTTCTGCCTCTGAAGTGCTGGGATTAAAGATGTGTGCCACCACCATCCTGGAGACCTTGAATTTTGAATCTTCCTGCTTCCATTTCCTTAGTCCTAGTGTGCAGGTTTAAGAAAACATGCTCAGAATAGGATTAAAAATTATTTATTCTTTTGTGTATGTGTGTGTATGTGTGCGTTTGTGTGGTGTGGCACATATATGGAGGTCAGAGACAACTTGTTGTGGTCGGTTCTCTCCCTCTGCTATGTGAGCCAAGGGGATTGAATTTAGATTGTCAGACAAGCATCCTTTACCCACTGAACCATATAGTTGGTCCCAGGATAGTGTTTTGGGTTTGTTTTACAAACATTCTCAGAATGGCCTCAAATGCTGGACACAAGGCATCCTCTCATTCTAGTATCCTGAGTATCTGGAATTATGAAGAATGAATGAATTTAAAGAGGTGAAATGGTTAGAACAGTGCCTGGCACTTTGTACATACTTTCTGAAAGTACAGTGTCCACAGGAGACTATTTTCAAGATTTCTGGCAGATAAGAAAGTCTGTGAATGTTCCCCTTCTGTAAAACATGGCGTTGCATCTAGTCCACACTCTCTTCCCTGTACTGCTGGGCGATAGTGTCACACCCCTTTAATGTCAGCACTCAGGAGGAGGAGGCCAGAGGATCTCTGAGAGTTTGAGGCTAGCCTGGTCTACAAATTGAGTTCCAGGATGGGCTCTAAAGCTACACAGAGAAACCTTGCTTGAAAAACCAAACAACAAGAAAACCCTTTTCTAGGTTACTACAGTGTAAATTATATGTAAATGGTTGTTAGACTTGTTTAGGAAATGATGACATAATACCCAGTGCAGATACAGTTTTTTTAAATTATATTAATTTATTTATATCTGTTTGTGCATGTGCATGCCATGGTACATGTGTGAAGGTCAGAAGACAGTCTTCAGGAGTGAGTTCCATTTGTGCCCCAGGGATGGAACTCAAATCCACTGAGCCATCTTGCTGGATCCCAGATGCAGTTACTGTCTGTCTCACAGTTAATTAAGGCTAATTGAGTCTGTGAATATATCACCCATGGATATGCAGAGCCAATTGTGTTATAAGTATTGGATTAAAATTTTCAGCCAGGTATAGTGGCACACACCTTTAATCCTAGCAGAGACAGATCTCTGACTTCTGTGCCAGCCTGGTCTGCAGTTCTAGGATATTGTGAGCTATACAGAGAAATGTTGTCTTCAAAAAAAATATATATATGTATATATATATATATATATATATATATATATACCCATCCCAGTGTCCATTGGTCATGATCATGCATACTTATAATTTTGGTGCTCAGAAGACAGAAGTAGAATTGTTGCAAGTTCAAGGTCGGTCGTAACCACATAGGAAATTCCAGCCAACTTAGATTATATAGCAAGACCTCATTTCACAACACTGTCAACATTCAGACTGTGTTGATCATTGGAATTTAGCATTGGCTGGTTTCTGAATGTTAAATTTTTCTTAATTAAAACAGACCATTGGGACAAATTGCTGCTCTTTCAGCCTTCAGGACTTGTCCCTCTTCTTTCCCTCTTTTTTTTTTTTGGGACAGGCTTTCTCTGTGTAGCTCTGGCCGCTGGGATTAAAAGCATGTACTACCATTGCCCAACTTCATTTTTTATTCTCAGTGTTTTTATTGAGGTAGGGTTTCACTCTATAGCCCAGGCAGCCCCAACTCACAATATAAACAGTCTGGAACTTACAGCAGTTTTGATACCTGTTTCCAAGGGCTGAGATTACAAGCGTGAACCACCACACTCTGCCAGGAGAGTTTTACAGAGTATTTAGCTACATTTTCTGTGATGCTGGGTATGTGTACTAGGTAAGTGATCTATAACTAAGCTTTACCCCTATATAATTTCAGTGGATCAGTTTTGAATGGTCACTTAAAGGGGTTGTGTTTTATAATTTAAAACATTTACAGTGACCAGAGATGGTGATTCTCACCTCTAATTCCAACATATTGGAGATAGGAGCAGGATTTCTGCAAGCTTTAGGCCAATATGAGTTGTATATGTAGATGCTTCTCAAAAACGAAAAACATCTAGGCTGGGAAGTTCCTTCCATGTAAGCATGAGGACTAGAGTTTAAATCCTTAGGACCCTGGGGCTGGAGAGATGGCTCAGCGGTTAAGAGCACCGTCTGCTCTTCCAGAGGACCCGGGTTCGATTCCTAGCACCCACATGGCAGCTAACAACTGTCTGTAGTTCCAGTTCCAGGCAAAAACACCAAGGCAAATAAATAAATAAATAAAAATGTTTAAAAAAAATCCTTAGGACCCACATAAAGGCTAGCAGCTGTGGCAGCCTCTTGTTATCTGTGTATTCCAGAGGCAGAGATAGCAGTCCTACCTAGCAGGGCAAGCTGACTAGGTAAGGTTAGCCAAGTCAGTACGCTCTGGGTTCAGCTGAGAGCAGTTGAAGAAGACTTGTGAACTTTGGTCTTCTATACCTGCATGTCCCCGACACGTGCAAACACATATGAGCAGCACATGCAGCATGTGCATCCCATTTACACCCACATGCAAAATAAAAAAGCAAGCTATTAGCTGAATGTGGAGATTAATTTCTGTAAACTCACCATTCAGGATACTGAAACAGTAGGATTATTGTGACTTCCAGGCTAGCCTGGGATAAAAAGTGAGACCCCATCTCAAACACTCAAAAAAGTTTCCAACCCCAAAGCTTATAATTGCAAACGTTGGTGGCAGAGGTTTATGAACTGGAAGCAGCTTGCTTGCTGGCCAATTGATTAAGAAGCACTAGGAAAGGTGTTTTGGTGGGGCAACAGAGGGGAAGGAGCTGAACAAGATGTGGCTGGATGAATAAGGAATGAGTAAAAGCTTTGTGTATCTGGGAGACTGGACACAAACTTAAAGATAGGAGAGTGGTGTCTGACTACTTTTAGAAGTCTAGATCACTGTAGGTAGTGTCCCCTTTAGTGTAGTCATATAAATGGATGGTTGGGTGCCTGAAATGGAGTGGAGATCCTGAGAGGTGAGGATTTCAAGGAAGTGGGAAACCCAGGTTATTGGAAGGAGTGCCTGGTGACCTCCAAGTGGATGGTGACTAAACTTGTTTGGAAAACAAAGATGTGAGCCATGCATTTCAGTAAATGAGAAAAAGGGAGTCTTTAGTAACAGACACAGCAGAATGATAGGGACCCCAGAAGAGCAGCAGAGATTTTATTGTATTTTTTCTTTTTTAACAAGAGGGGGCATATGGTTCCAGTCTGATAGTGGTAAGTCTGAAGGACTCCTGTACCTTCTGATTTAAGATTAATGTGGGAGAAAAAAAAAACATCCATCTTTGGAAAAAATCTTAGCAGTTAAGCTTTGTGGATGGGAGAGCCAAGACTGAGACAGGAGGTTGGCTAGTTGTTCCTGAGGAGAGAGAGGCTAAATGCTTTTGAGAGTGCTGATCGCACACACGCACACAGGAACGCACGCATGCACGCACAAGTTCCAGAGGACATCAAGGAAAGTTAGGTGCCAGGGAAGAGGGAGAGGACAGGGACAGGTGAAGGAGAGCAACTGTATACTGGGAAAATATATGTGTATATATATATATATATATATATATATATATATATATATATATATCCAAACATATGTGTTTGGGTGGGGGAGAATATGGAGGATGAGAGGCAAATTAAGGGGTGGATCTGTGTTGGATACTGATATAAGAGTTGATGGTTTTAAGCCTAGATGGGCCTTACTAATTAAAAAGTTTTTCATATAGGTGCTTGGGGAGATTGAGGCAGGACGATTGCTTGAGCCAGAGTTTCACACCAGTCCGGATAAAGTCATATGACTTACCTTTCTATTTTTTAAAAAGATTTATTTATTATGTATACAGTATACAGAAGAGGGTCATCATAGATGGGTGTGAGCCACCATGTGGTTGCTGGGAATTGAACTCAGGACCCCTGGAAGAATAGTTAGTGCTCTTAACCTCTGAGCCATCTCTCCAGCCCGACTCACCTTTCTAAAGCAAAACATTCTTCAAAATTGTATAGCTAGGTATGTGTTGAGTCAAAATAAGAACTCCGACCTGCCAGCTCCATAGTGGTAGATGGTTTCCCTTAGGAGATGTAGTAAAGCCAGTGACCAGAGATCCTGAGTGTTGCAGTGCTCAGCAGTGACTGGCTGTACCCTTTCTCCCATTTCTCTTCCCACTCTTCCTTCTCCTCTTTGAAGTAGGTGTTTTCCTTTGAGTGATATCTTTTCTTCCATTTCATGCCTTATCAGTGCTAGGGTCCTATCACCAGGAAGTTAGGGAATTGAGTAGAAATACTGAGATCTAGTTTACTCTAGCCATCATATTTCCTTTGTTGCAACCACATGCTTTGGAAGTAAAAGAGAGTTGAGTTCTTTTTTTTGTTGTTTTCAGATAGGGAAATTGCTGGGCTTGGTGGCTCACACTTGTATTCCTAGCACTTGGGAGGCTGAGGCAGTAAGATTACTACAAGTTCAAGACCAGCCTGGGCTACATTGTGATACTGGGTTGTCTCCCCCAACTCTCCAGCCCCCAGGGAAATTTGATACATTCACATTTGTTATGACAACTATAATGCTGGTCAAATTTCAACCATTTCATTATACATTTATTGTTTTCTCTTACTCCTCATGTTTTGCTAAACAAATAGCATGACTAGACTTGTCTTTATTGTGTTACCAAAGTTAAATAATAGCTTTTTTGATACCAGTCATTTAGAGTGAGATTTGTAGCACATTTCATGCATTTGGTTTTCCAGTGGCCATCTCTTGATTCTTGTAGTTTGTTGAAATTGATGTCTTAGATCTGAGCTAATTCCTTAGGTTATTTTTCTTGGTTTAAGTTATAGTTCTCAGCCACATTGCCAATTTTCTTAGATCTATTAATAAGTCTTTTTAGTCGAATTTCCTGTTTAACTGTATTTTGTTTTTACTTTGCAGCCTTTTTTTCTGATTTAATTTTGGTTTCTATCTCCTATTCCTCCCCTTTCCCTCTTTTTTCCTACCTCACCCTCACTTGGGCCTTGAATTATTGAATACATTTTCTACCATAGTTTTATTTTTTGGCAATAGTTTTGTCAGAAAGGAAATATTTTTACATAAGAGTGATAAGATAGAGGATTTTGGCTCAGAGCTTATTGAACATCCTAACCTAATGCTTTAACCTTCAAACTTTTTGCATGATATCTCAAGGAAAAAATTCTGTCCTATGAAATTTTGTTACATGCATAGAATTACTGAAAATCAACTCTAGCTTTTGTCTTTAAGGTATATGTGAAACATAAATTAATTTCATAGTTTAAATTAGTTCATTTCCCTTCAAGAATAGCCCAGACTGGTCTTGAACTTACTACATAGCCAAGGAATTACTTCTGCCTCTTTGTGTGTGTGTGTGTGTGTGTGTGTGTGTGTGTGTGTGTGTGTGGGGTGTTAGATGAAGAACCCTGGCTATATCAACTGAGCCACAAACCCACCTCTTCCTTCAAGATATCTTACTGTTTATATGTAAACATTTAAATCAAAATCTGAGATACTTCTGATAAAAAGTGCTTTGGATGAGAGATACTCAGCCCTTCAATTGTACTGGCTTCTCTGTCAACCTTACTGGCTTTTCTGTTAAAGTGTTCAGAGTCTGCTTTTTGGGGGGGAGTGGTGGGGGATATCTTTTATTTAGATACTTGTAAAACTTTTCTTTCCCTTTTTTTCTTTTCTTTTTCTTTTCTTTCTTTTTTTTTCTTTCTTTTTTTTCTTTTTTTTTTTTTTTGAGACAAAGTTTCTCAGCCAGGTTTCCTGGTTGTCCTGGAACTTTCTATGTAGATCAGGCTGACCTCAAACTCCCGAGTTCTGCCTGCCTTTGCCTCCTGAGTGCCGTCTATGTGCCACCACTATGCCCAGCCTAAAACTTTTTTCTTTTTCCATGGAGTTCAGAAATTTATCAGGATGTCTAGGATGTAAGCTTTTTGTGGTTAACTTTTTTCTTTTTTGGCTGTGCTGGAGATAGAATCCAGGTCTGTGCATGGTGAACATTTAATTCCCAGACCCAGTGTCTTTGGTTTCTATTGCTGAGATAAAATGCCTTTACCAAAAGCAACATGGGAAGGAAAGGGTTTATTTCAGCTCATGTGTTCCATTCACATAGTTATCATTGAATAATAAGTCAGGGCAGGAACTCAAGGCAGAAATCTGAAGGCAGGGGCTGATGTAGAGGCCACAGAACAGTACTTTTTACTGGCTTGTTCCATATGGCTTGCTCATCCTTTATTATAGAACCCAGAACCATGAGCCCAAGGATGTCACCACCCACTGTGAGCTGGGCTCTTCCTATCAATCACTAAATAAGAAAATGCCCTATAGCCCGATCTTATGGAGACATTTTTCTCAATTGTAGTTTTATCTAGCTTTTCTTAATTTAACCAGAAAACCAACCAGGGCACCCATATTTTAATCTTGATGCTCCATGTACCTTTTCTTTTTTAATTAAAAAAAATTTTATTTAACTTTATGTGCATTGGTATGAAGGTGTCAGATCTGTGGAACAGGAGTTACAGACATTTATGAGCTGCCATGTGGGTGCTGGGAATTGAACCCCGGTCCTCTGTGAGAGCAGCCAGTGCTCCTAACTCCTGAGCCATCTCTCCAGCCCACTCCATGTACCTTTTCAATCTAAAACCTTATTTTCAAGGTAAAGAATTTTCATCAATTATTTTAAAAGAATTATTGGGTGTGCCTCTTCTTCCTTTTTTTTAGGCTTTTTTGAGACAATTTCTCTGTATAGCTCTAGCTGTCCTGGAACACACTCTGTAGACCAGGCTGGCCTCAAACTCACAGAGATCCACCTGCCTCTGCCTCCTGAGTGCTAGGATTAAAGGTGGGCACCACTACCTGCCTACTTTAAGAATTCTCTTATTTAAAGATTAGGGTTAGGGTTAGTTTCTTATTTAAAGATTAGTTTCTTCATTTTTCAGTTTTGTCCTCATTTATAATTTCTTTTCTTTAATTCCAAATAAGCTCCTTCCCTTGGTCTTCTAGCCTATCAGTTTGGTTGTTGCTGATGTCCTTAATGAAGGGTTTATTTTGACTCATTATTCGGGTGTTACATTTCACTGTGGCTGGGAAGTCATGGAGCGGAGGCAGCTGGTCACATTGCGACCATGATTAGGAAGTAGGGAGAGATGAACACCAGTGCTCAGCTGGCTTCACTCTTCTCCCCCTTTGATTGAGTCTGGGACTCTAGTCCAGGGGATGATACTACCTACATTTCCTCCTCTCTGGAAACACCCCAGAGTCATGCCCAGAGGTGTGATTCACAGGTGTCCTAAGCAGGACTTTGGGAGTGGTAAGGAGCGGTAACAACAAACACATTCAGGTTCCTCAATAGAACTTCATTAGTAATTTATGGAGTTTGCACTGAAATAGTTCTCCAAGTATTATACCTCGTTTCCCCCTTTGACACTGTCTTAGCCATCTGTATATAGCTCTATTTTATGCTGGATCTAGACAGACATGGCTTCCGAGGCTTCTAAATCTCCTAGTTGGCCTGGCTTCTGGTTAAAGCTTAACAAACATTGGGTAGGTAGGTGATAGCTCTTGTTTTTCTTTTCTCTTTTTTTCAGAAAACAAAAAACCAGGCAAAGGTTCCAAAGGCTGTAAGAAGGTAAGTGGACCTCCCCTTCAGGTGAGATATGTGCATTGTTAGGAATTGGGTCAGTAGTTATTGGGTGACTCTGGACAAAGCACCTCATTTGGATGAAGAGATCTGGCTTTTTCTGCCACTCAGGCTATAGCAGTCACATGCATATATGAAGTTCCTTCCAAAAGATATATATATATATATATATACACACACACACACACATATATTGTTTTGTGCTTGACCTACTTCTTAGGGATTATTATATTATCAAATTCAGGGCCTTGAGCATACCAGGCACTTACTCTCCCACCAAGCCACCACACCCTCAGCCCTCATTTGTATTTCTGTCCCAAGACCTCATTTTGTCCAGAAAGGGTTCCTTTGGCCTTGGGAAACCATCCTGGCTGCCCCTTTCCCCACCGCTTTCCTCTTAGTCCCTGTCTGGCTAGTGGAGAAGGGTCTTGTCCTGGCTAGACAAGCAGATATCTGGGCAGAGCCCTCTTTCAGACTATATTCCCAGTTCCTCTGGCTGTAAAGTATTTTCCAGGGGTTCATTAACTGTGCTCAATTTTTCTTTTCTTGTTTGGGAATCAGCCTGCACGGCAGAATGCTAAGAAAGCAGCATCCAGACCCTCATCTGCTCCCCAGCTTGTTCATGGCAATGATCATGCCAGTCGGGAGGCTGAATTAAAGAAGAAAAGGGTGAGCAATGCCTGGTTTGAATGTGTGATCCTCTTACGTGTTGGGCGGAAGGGCGGGACTTCTCGATGCTCTTTGTGGTTGGGGATTGGGGGAGTGAAGCAGGTTACATTTTGACTTTGCCATCTCTCATTCTTGGATGTCCCCTACTTCTGTAACTAGCCCTTTGCAGTCTCTTGCTTCCCCCACTTCGTTTTGTGGATTGGTTGAGGCAGGATCTTGTCTTATTGTCCAGGCTGCTCTTGAATGAAATCCTTCCGCCTCAAACTGAGTAGCTGCGGCTACAGGTGTGCGCTGGTGTGGCACCTCCTTCCTGCTCTGTACATCCTGTAACCTTGTTTTGTTTGGACTTAAGTGTTTTCCTTTTAGAATGCTTCACTTTCTGCTTTCCAGGTGCTCTTTATATTTTTCTTTCTTTTATTATTTTCAAATTTTTAGTAACTTTTAAAATACATGTTTTTCTTTTCTTCTTTGTGGCGGAGGCCTGCCCCCTCCCACCACCATGGTGGCTATGCAGAGCTCAGAGGACAAGCTTTGGCAGTCGGTTCTCTCCTTCCAGCATAGATTCCAGGGATAGACCTCACGTCAGGTTTGCATGCCAAGACGTTATTTTACCCCACAGAGCCACCTTGTTAGCCCCCCTTTTTATTTTTTGAGACTGACTTGAGTGAACCAGGGTTTTGCTCTGTAGCTCTGGCTGACTTGGTAGCCTAGAATTCCCCATGCGGTCCTGGCTGGTCTTGACCTAATGGCAGTTCTCCGGCCTCAGCTTGGCGAGTTATTGGGTTTGCAGTTGTGTGCCACTATGCCACTCCCCTTCCCTTAGCTTCTATCTTTTTCTTCTCTTCCCCATCTGTCCTTTTCCTGTGTCCCCACGGCTTCCCTCCTAAGGACAGCCGACCTACTGGGCTCCAGTCACAGTTGTGTTTGTCTGTTAGGTTGAGGAGATGAGGGAGAAGCAACAGGTTGCCCGGGAGCAAGAGCGACAAAGGCACAGGACCATTGAGAGCTATTGTCAGGATGTCCTGAGACGGCAGGAGGAGTTTGAACAGAAGGTAAGAGAGCAGCTCTTCCTGCTAGGTAGGATTGCAGTGCATTGTGGGTTTGCTGTGGGGGAAGAAATGGCTGTGTAGTGACTATGGGGTCAGTAGATGAAAGGGATGCGTGCAGAGAACAATAGCAGTTGGGAGGGGTGAGGTCAGAGGAAGTAAGGGGCGGTTTTGCAGCATGTCTGTGAGCACCTCTGTGGAGGATGCCTCTCCCAACCTTGAGCCTAAAGATGGAGGAGTGGCAGTGGGTTAGGGACCAGGAGAGGTGTGAGTGGGACTGTGGCAGGAGGCTGCATATGAAGGGAAGCCTGAGAGACAGGAGCGGATGCAGAGCATCTCACCTTCCTTGTGGGTGTCCTTTTTCCCTTCCTGGCATTTGTTCTCATAAACACAGTGGACACTTGCAGCGCTGATGGGCCTCGCTACCTTCCAGTAAAGGCTTTGTTTCCTGGTCTCATGTGCTTCATAGATTATTTTTTTTACACCTTTCTTATTTTTTGGTTTTTTTGAGACAGGGTTTCTCTGTAAAGTCCTGGCTGTCTGGAACTCACTCTGTAGACCAGGCTGGGCCTCCTATTCCCAGAGATCTGCCTGCCTCTGCCTCCTGAGTGCTGGGATTAAAGGTGTGTGCCACTGCACCCACTCACACCTTCCTCTTAGCCTGCCTTTTACAGTCTTGTTACCAAGCAGGCCTTTGGCTGGTCTTCAAATGCACATGCACACATAGGAATACACAGATCCCATGGGTCTGTCTACTTTTGTTCTATTTTCTCAGTATTTTTGGTTGTCAGCAGTGCTACTTTAAAAAAATAAAATTTATTTATTGTTATAGTGTCTTCTTGTGTGTGTGTGTGAGAGAGCGAGAGTGAGAGAGACAGAGACCATGCATGTGCCACTACCTGTGTACAGACAGAGGTCACTGAACACCTTTATGGAGTCAGTTCTATCTTTCCACTATGGTTCCAGGAATTGAACTCAGATGAGCAGATTTCACAGCAAGTGCTTATAGTGGCTGCGCCATCGTGTCGGCCCATTCAGAGCTACTTTAGGTGGCCTGAGACTCCCATGCATCCATCCTGTAGCTTCCTGTGGTTTTCAAAAGCCTTGCCGCTCTCATGCATTGTCTCCCCGTCCTTTCTTCCTTTCTTTTCCCTCCCTATTTACATCTCCATGCCTCCTTTCCGCCTAGACTATTATTGATTTTTTTCCTTCTTTAGGAGGAAGTTTTGCAGGAATTGAATATGTTTCCTCAGTTGGATGATGAGGCCACACGGAAGGCGTATTACAAGGAGTTTCGTAAGGTAAGGAGGCTTCGTTTCTTATTTTTTCTTTGTTTTATTTTAGATAAGGTATTTTTTCTTTAGCCTAGCCTAACCTACAACTCACTGTGTAACCTAAGCTTTGAACTCTTTTGTCTTATTGTCATGAATGCTGGGATTATAGACACTAGCTACATAACAAGTATGCATTTCTTTTTTCAAATATTTATTTATTTTTCTGTGCATTGGTGTTCTGCCTGTGTAAGGATGTCTAGACCTCTGGAACTGTAGTTACAGACAGTTGTAAGGTGCCATGTGGGTGCTGGGAATTGAACCTGTGTCCTTCGGAAGAATAGTTCATGATCTTAACTGCTGAGCTTTGTCTCCAGCCCCAGTATCCATTTCTTAAAGCTGTCTGGTGAGGATCCCAGTGCTTTTTTATTTCTTCATTTCTGTTTTTTTTTTTCTGACTGAAATGAAGACTACTACCCAGTCTGTTCTCAGCCTTCTTCCTCTGTATTTTCTGTCCTGAAGGTGGTGGAGTACTCTGATGTGATTCTGGAAGTTCTGGATGCCAGAGACCCACTGGGCTGCCGATGTTTCCTGATGGAGGAGACTGTCCTTCGGGCAGAAGGCAACAAGAAGCTGGTCTTGGTCTTGAATAAGATCGGTAGGTTTTGGAAGGATGGGCAAAGCAGGGAAGGGGTTGAGCTAAGGCTAACTTGGATTAGGCAGAGACTCAGCAACTCAGTGGCATTCAGAGTAACCATTCATAGGAATTCTTGTTTCAATTTCCAAAGCAAGAAATATTGTCTGGTATACACGCGGACACATATAGTATAGCATGACTTGGGGTGGCATCTGGGCCTGTTTACCTTCCAGCCCTTTTCCTTGCAATTTGGAACCAGGTCTATGGCAAGTCATTCTTGGAGACCTGTCCCCACAAACTGGGCATTGGAACAAGAGGGAGCACATGGCTGGGGACTCACTGGGGTGTTACTTGGATCCTACTTTTGCTATTTTCTTCTTCATATCACATAGGCAATGTCACTTGAGAACTTTATTAAAGAGAGGCACAGCCTTATTGTGCGAATTAATGAAGAGCTTGATGTATAACCAGCACTTCACAAATCATAGCCATTCTTGGTAATTTTTTTTGACACATAGCCCAGCCTAGAATGATTAGGAAAGGGAATGGGAAGAAGATACTTGGGCACCTTGACATGAAAGGGGAAAATTGGGACCAAACTACTTCTTTACATAGTTTCTTCAAGACAGTAAGCCTTCTCAGGAAGGGCAGACTTGTCCTGTGGATCATGTTGTCCTTTGTAAGCCCATCCTGGGACTAGGCAGGGACAGTTAGGGCAACAGGAGAGGTCTGTTAGTAGGAGGTAGGCCTAGACATGGGTGTGTGGCTTGGGGAAGCCATGAAAATAATGTTCTTACAAGTCCGATCTGTTTATGTTTTTCCCAGACCTAGTTCCTAAGGAGATTGTAGAGAAATGGCTGGATTACCTTCGAAATGAGCTGCCAACCGTGGCTTTTAAGGCCAGCACCCAGCATCAGATGAAAAACTTGGTAAGTTTGGTGTTGGGGTATCTAGCCTCTTTCATTGTGGTCTCGGGCCAAGGTTTCAGGAGTTCTGATGTGGATTGGGCTTTCTACTTTGAGGTATTTTCTCTAGTTGGTGATTTGTTAATTTTTAGTTTACTTCTTTCTATATATTACTTCTCTTTAGAAAGTGGGCTTTTCCAAGCTGTAAGGATCCAGTAATATATGCTATCTATAGGAGATCTGTGAAATAGAGTTATCTACTTGTTAACTCTTCAAAAGATATTCATTTTCCCCTCTTTAAAACAAGCCATAAGATGATGGCGAGTGGTTAAGAGCACTTGCTTCCAGAGGACCCAGGTTCAGTCCCCAGCACCTACATGGTGGCTCACAACCATCTGTAACTCCAGTTCCAGGGGATTTGATGCGCTTTTCTGACCTCTCCAGATAATGGCCATATGTGTGGTGCACAGATACACATAACAGGCAGAACATTCATACACATAAAAAATAAATCTGTTTTTGTTTTATCTTTTTTCAAGGTAGGATTTCTCTGTGTAGTCCTGACTGTTCTGGAACTTGCTCCGTGGACTGGGTTGGCCTTGAACTCACAGATCCTGCTGCCTTTGCATCATGGGTGCTAGAGTTAAAGGCATGCAGCACCACGACTTTAGTAAAAAAAATCTTAAATAAAAAGAAAGCCAAATGAGGCATGATACTTCCTATTGATATCAACATAGGAATATTTGTAAAATACTAAAGTATTACAGTAATGTTGCTTGATTTGGGGAGGTAAACCGGTTTACCTAAAAATGGAGCATCTTGCCTGTGTAGACAGACATTCTATCACTGAGCCCCTATTTTTCCATTTTATTATTATTTAAGCATTGTGTATGTTAATCCATGTAGACAGATGTTGGTGTGGGCTAAATACTGAACCATGGTGTGCCTCTTTTATCCATAGGCCTTATGCTTTTGATATTTTCTTAGACATTGATAAATTATCTTTTATAATAGCTATGCCAAGTAATCCTCCTCCCCCTTGGGTAGATGGATATGTGAAGAGGACCTCTTTCCCTATACTCTTGCTAACATAATATGTGTAACATCATTTTGTGCCTTCTCCATCTCAAAAAAGTACGGAGATTGAGGTGACCTTGTTTTGTGTGAAGGGTCAAGGGAAAATCAACTTTGGACCAGGCACAGGCAGAGAGGTCAGGCTTCCCTTTTGTGCATATGAGACACCAAGGCCCCGAGACATAAAGACACAACTTAATTCCAGCATTAAGC
>PVIH01027244.1:0-17300 GCA_004025045.1 Sigmodon hispidus | reverse complement strand
AAACTCACAAATACATACAAAGGGATTTAAAGGAAAATCAAACTATTATTTCCAATTATTTTAATATTTTTCTACAGTTATTTTTCCATAATAAAACACAGTGACTTTAAAAAGTTTCTGCCACTTAACTTTTCTCTTTTTTTCTCATTTATTCATTGTATTGCATTCTTAGAAGTGGATGGCACAGTAGCAAATTCAGTGGAATTTTAGGAGACCAAATGCAGAAGGACACTGGTTCCAAATAGTATCATTGTAAGGAAAGCTGAAGATCCAAGACATTCATGCTAAAGATTTCCCCTCTTTGAATGAAAGAAGAATGCTTTTGCGTAAGGTCTACTAATGGGTGAGTATACCCCCTGCTTATCCTTCTAGATTTGTGAGACCTCACTTAGGATATTCTTCAAATCCATCCATTTGCCTGCAAATATTAGTATGTCATTTTTTTTCTATTTGCTGCATAGTACTCCATTGTGCACATGTACTACAGTTTGTTATTTGAACTTCACTACTGACTAACTTGACTCAGAAGACACCTGAAAGAATCCAACAATAGCAAAATACAAATTCTTAATTAATATTCCCAAAGCCATGTCATGAAATAAGTTCAAATTTAAGTGATAGAAAGATCTCTCTTGGTTGCAGATCAAGGGGAACACTCCTCCATTGTTGGTGGGAGTGTAAGCTTGTTCAGCCACTCTGGAATGCAGTATGGTGATTTCTCAGAAAGTTGAGAATCAATCTACCCAAGGACCCAGCAATACTACTTCTGCGTGTATACCCTAAAGATACACAGTTGCACTCCAATAACATTAGCTCAACTATGCTCATAGCAGCATTATTTGTAATAGCAAGAACCTGGAAACAACCTAGATGTCCCTCAACTGAAGAATGGATTAACAAACTGTGGTACATGTACACAATGCAGTACTACTCTGCAGTAACAAAAAATGATATCCTAAAATTTTCAGACAAACGGATGGATTTGGAGAATATCCTACTGAGTGAGGTATCACAAACTCAAAAATATAAGCAGGGGATGTACTCACTCAGTGGACCCTAAACCAACCAACCAACCAACAAACAAACAAGAAAAAAGCAAAGCATTCCCAAGCTGCAAACCACAACCACTGAACAGCTTGGGATCAGAAACACCTTGGACTGACTCTTTGGATCCCACTCACCCTAGAGGAACACCTGACTCAGTCTTCAGGTCAGGGGAGAAAGCTGGATCTGTCAGGAGTGGAGACTGAACTAAGCAATATTGGGACAGTGGGACCTTGGGCCCGGCTGCCACCTGCACATGGGTGGAGTGGGGGGGAGTTGTGGAGAAGAGAGAATATCCTGATGTGGTGGGAGGGGGAAGGGACCTTGAATAAGGATATACAAGGATAGAAAGTGTGATTTCTTTGTTCATAATAATAAAAAAATCAGAAAAAGAAATTATTACATATCATTGTAACAAGTTTTTAATCCTACAGTTACTATTTTGTGCATGGGAAAGTCAAAACATTAGCTGTCAAGTGCCATTTAGAAATGTATTTAGGAAGGGTTTTCATATCCAGAGAAGAGTCAGGGAAGGGGAAAGGAAGGAAGGAAGGAAGAAAGAAGAGGAGGGAACCGAGATAAAAACAGGAATCACTGCCGCGAGTTATTTGTTTTAAAGGAACAGGTGAGCAAGCTGACACAATCAGCTTGCTGGTGGCACAGATGGGCCTGGAAGCTTCCTCTTCAGGCAGGGACGTGGCAGCAATAAAAAGAATACATAAATGTTTTTCCCTATTATTAGTAAATGCTGTGTTCAATTTTAGAATGGTTGCTCAATGCATACAATAACCTTCAAATCTCTTAATTTCCATTTTCCTTCAATGAATTATAAACATTGAAGAGAGTCTGCACCTCCTGATGCAAATTATAAAGTTGTATAGTCCACTTTCTCACGTTTTAAAAGGTAATAAGCATTCAGGCATAGTTGTGATTTCATCGGTAGATACAAAGTTATTTTTCCAGATCCACAGAATTAGTCTTTTGTGCCTTGTTCTTTGACAAGCCCTTCGTAAGTCAAGAAAACTATCCATATTGGTGCAAAAAGATGTCAGAAGAAAAGGAGTCCTGGGATTAGAACAGTAACAACTAGTCTCCATAGAATCAAAAGACTGTGTAGGTTTGCTTTCTTCATCACCACCTGTCAGAGAGACTGTTCATCAGACCATGAATCATCCTACCAAGCAAACCCTAGAGAAAGGTCATGACACCAGATCACAGCCATCAGTGCAGCTGCCACTCCCTAATGCAAAGACAACTGTGAGGCCTCAGCCTCACCTGTCACCTGTCACGAATATGAGGCGCCTATCCATGCATAGGCAGTGAGCATGGAATCCACTGGTGGCAGCCTGGATCTCCTGGTAGCCCGTGGGTTTCCAGGAGCCAGGGATGCACTGACAGGGGGACAATCTGCAGTCCCAGGCTGCAGCCTCACGCTGTCTCTGGCCAGAGACACTCACTCCCTTCACTGCTCTGATGGGTGCCAAGTGGCCAAGGCTGCTGGTCCTTGCCCCTCCAGCTCCTCTTTGATGCGACCCTGCTCCTTCCCTCACCTACCTGGCGCGGAGTTTGAGGAACGCCATGATTGTCGCTGCTGTTCGTCCACTGCCTGGGGCTGGCGGGTAGGTGGCCAGCTGGAGCCAAGCACGGGCAGGGGCAGCAGAGCCTGCCTGACGAGCCATTGGCAGCCAAGGAGCCCCCACGCCATGTCCCGGTGTCTCTACCGAAGACTATGGCCTCTTCTTTTCTCTCTTAGCCGCTGCCTTCGACAGGCATTCTGAGATAACGTGGCGGCGACAGTGTCCAAACTCCACTATATTACCAAGCTGCCTGCCCAGAGCCCAGAGCCCAGAGCCTACTGGTCAAACCGCCAACCTCACTCACCATAGGCCCCACCTCCCACCGGGGGAGGGGCTGGGTACGGCAAATGGGAAGAGGGTGGCTGGCTGGAGGGTGGATGGCTGGGCAGGAGATTCCACTGCCACAAGCTCTCAGTGCCAAGGTCCATAACGTGAACCACACACATCCCATAAACTTAAAAATATTTTCAGTATCTTTTCTTGCTGCCTTTGACAAACATCCCATTATTTTTTATGATGTAAGAAATCAAGCAAGTAGTCTACACCTCAGAAGGCAGAGGCAGACAGATCTCTTCGTTTTTTGAGCCAGCCTGGTCTTTAGAGTAAGATCTAAGAGATTCAAGGCTGTGTAAGAACACACCCTTTCCAAAATAAAAAGACAGAGACCCAAATCAGGAAGAAAGTTGTTTTATATTGTGTGTGCAGGATAACTCCAGCAGCTCCAGATACCTATGATTGGCACAGGAGAATTGTCTACAGAGGAGGTTCATTGTAAACAATGATTCAATAACCTGTCTGGAACGGGTCAAATACTATGTTTTCCCTATATGCAATAAATGTGATAATAAGCTACTCTCTTTGGTTTAGGCCTGCAATGGGAAACAGAAGCATAAAAAATACTGACAATTTGATAGGTGATATCTCAGCATATCAAGTGACATCTTGTCTCCAAACAAAAACAAACTCTGCAAGTCCCACCCCATATTCCATTCCCTCAAATATGAGTCACACCCCAACATCCACTCCCTAAACTATAACCTCCTCTAAAAAGACAGACCCTAATGCTGAAGCAGGGTTGTATTTCTCTAATTATATTCAGAAGGCAAAGACAATGTGTAGAGGCAACCTGGAATTCACAGGGAGTATATGGGGCCACAGGAAATGTAGTTCATTATAGCTGATGGTGTCCTTACAAGGGGCATAACATCTAAAACCCAAAGAAACAAAAATAAAATGAAAAAAAAAACAACCAAAAACATCACTGGGTAAAACTTTTAAAGCAAGAATTGAACAGTAACATTATTTTTGAACAAACCCTAGTTAGCATATAATGTAAAGTAGAGCCAGATATAGGGAAAAGGCTGAAATAGCATAAAGAGGAAAAAGACCACAGTCAATTTTACCCAGCAAAAATCTCAGGCCAAAAGGTTAAATGCTAATTTAAACAGTCCTCAGACTGACTGGTCTCTTCCACAGAATGAATGAATTTCTGCCTTTTACCATAAATATTTTCCCCAGCCAACTGTTTCACTTCCTGGTTCAACTCTCTACCATAATCCTACAGTTAGGATTAAAGGTGTGAACTACTACTGTTTGGATTTTAGGACTTGAATTCAAAGAGACATCTCTCTCTCTTTCTTTTGTATGATGGGATTAAAGGCCAGACTCACCACTTGATTATACCAAGTGATGGAATTAAAGATGTGTGTTTGGCTGAATTGTGTGTGATTCTGTTCTCAGATATACCAGGCTGATATTATTAAATGTACAATATATCACCACACATTATAATTTAGGAAACATGTAATTAACAGATAATATTTAATGATCAATAAACTGGAATGGTCCTAAATTAATTGTATCTTCTAGCCTCAAGAGCCAGATTAATGGTCTGTGTGTTTCCATTCCTTAAAAGACTGTCTTTGAAGTGGCTCTAACTACATAGTTACATTGAAAAATTATTACTCAGAGGTGTTATCTCCGTTTTTGTTAATTCTAGATAATTAAGATGATAATCATGAACAGCCAAAACATGTGTGTTTTATTTCCTGTGGCTAATCTCCCATCAGTGAGAGGCCATGTCAACATTTGCAAGGCTACTATTTACTATTATGATGGTGTTACAATGACTACTGTGATAAACACCATCTGGGAAGAGATATTTTTCTTAATTTGTCAGTGGTCTTGAATTTCACAATAGGACAGCAGGAGAAAAGCTCACAAATAGTGAGCTGGAAACATGGCCAGGAACTCTTGAAGGTGGCTCTCTTCTTTCCTGCCTTTTATTCCATCAAGACTCACATCACCAATAATAGTCCACATTTACTGGGGGTTTGTTGCTGATCCTGAGCAAATGGTCCTATGAATGATCCCATAGTTAACTACCATCTCAGGAACCATGACTATTCTGATCTTGTTTTATCAGACAATGACAAATATGGCTTGGGAAAGAGTCTGACTGTACACTGAATGGGTCATCCTATGTCCTTGACTATGAACTCCTCCTCTGCTGAAGGCACCTTTTGATGAGCATTTACAGGGGACACAAGCATGTTCACATTGTTTGCTCCTTTGCAGATCTGTCCAAATACGTATACCTCAAATTTCTTTCTATATTTCTTTATATTTTCCATTTTTTCTACTTATTTATTCTTCTCTCCTACAGTATAGCCTGAAATCAGCCTCTTATCAGCTTGCGGAAACTCTTGAAATAAGAACAAAACTCATACCAACGAATGACAGGATTCAGAACTCTCTGCAGTCGGGGTGGGGGGTGCACTGGTAAGTCCCAGGTAAAGTGGAATCCGCAATTAAAGCGGGGTAGCTCCTACCTGTAGATAAAGGCAGAGAAGAAGGAGCTCACTGACGAGTGGGTGTAATCTCTTGTAGCTGTGGACGCATGGCAACCTTGAGCTCAAAGTAAAAGTAACAGCAGTTTCAGCTCAAAGTGAAAGTAACAGCAATTGCAAATTTTGGCTTAAAGTGAAAGTAACAATTATTGCAAACTTGAGCTTAAAGTGAAAGTAACAGCAATAGCAAAGCTGGGGCTATTTGGTAAAAGCTCAGAAAAGATTTTTAAAATAAGGAGTACAGGTCATATAAGGATGGGGTCTTCAACCTCACATCCAATTTTTTTGGCTCTGCAGGAGCTGCTACATTCTAAGGATCTTAAAATTAAGGCAAGTATTTTAGAAAGATTTTTACAAGAATGTGATTTAGTGGCACCGTAGTTTGCAATGTCTGGCAACCTTACAGTTGCTTCATGGGAGAAACTAGGAAGGGACATAGATTCTGCCTACGAGCAGGGAACACTTAAGGCAGGGGTAAGACCCATCTGGAAGTTGATTAGGGGGTGCCTAGAAGATCAGAGATGCATTGCAGTGCTGGAGGAAGGACAGGCAGCATTAGAACAGTTGAAGGAGGAGCGTTCTGAAGAAACAAAGAGCTTGAGGGATGAGCAAGCGAGGAGAAGGGGAGGACTTTATCCTGACTTAGAGGCCCTTGATATCTCAGATCTGCAAGGACAGAGCTCAGAAGAGGAGGAGGAGCTAGTTAGATCAGTCCAGAAGAAGAAGGAGGGAAGGAAAGAGCCTTTGCTCGATGTTAGCCACAAACCTATGCTTCTTGGTCCACCACCCTGTGCCAATTCGTAGAAGTGTATTTTCCAATTTCTTTTCTATCAAGTCCAAAGTGGCTGGATTTAAGTTGAGGTCTTTGATCTACTTGGATTTGAGTTTTGTACAGGGTGACAGACTCGGGTCTATTGGCATTTTTCTACACATTTCCATTCAACTATGACAACACCATTTGTTAAATATACTATCTTTTTCCATTGAATGTATTTGGGCCTCTTTGTCAAAGATCAGGTGATCATAGGTTTTTGGGTTAATGTCTGGATCCTCAATTCTCTTTCATTGGTCCACAAGTCTGTTTTTATGCCAGTACCAGGCTGTTTTTATTACTGTAGCTCTATAGTATAGCTTGAAGTCAGGGATGGTGATACCTCCTGAGGTTTTTTATTGAGTAAAATTGTTTTGTCAATCCTGGCTTTCCTGTTATTCCAAATGAAATTGAGTATTGTTCTTTCAAGGTCCAAAAAATGTTGTGTTTGGATTTTGATGGGCAGTGCATTGAATCTGTACATTTCCTTTGGCAGAATTGCCATTTTTACTATGTTAATCCTACCTATCCAGGAACATGGGAGAGCTTTCCATTTTCTAATATGCTTTTCAATTTCTTTCTTCAGTGATTTAAAATTTTTGTCAAATAGGTCTGTTACTTCTTTGGTTATAGTTACTCCAAGGTATTTAATACTATTTGCTGCTATAATGAAGGGTAATGTTTCCCTTATTTCTTTTTCAGCTCTCCTCCTTTAGTGAATAGAAGGGTTACTGATTTCTTTGAGTTAATCTTGTATCCTGCTATATTGCTGAAGGTGTTTATCACCTGTAGCAGTTCCTTGGAAGAATTTTGTGGGTCATTTATGTATACAATCATATCATCTGCAAGTAGAGATAGCTTCACTTCTTCTTTTCCAATTTGTATCCCCTTAATCTCTTTTCGTTCCCTTATTGCTTTAGCTAAAACTTTGAGAACTATATTGAATAGATAAGGGGAGAGAGGACATCCTTGACTAATTCCTGACTTTAGTGGGATTGCTTTGAGTTTTTCTCCATTAAGTTTGATACTGGCTGTTGGCTTCTTATAAATCGCCTTTATTTTATTTAGGTATTCTCCCTGTATTCCTGATCTCTCCAGGGCTTTAATCATAAAGGAGTGTTGGATTTTGTCAAAGGCTTTTTCAGCATCTAAGGATGTGATCATGTGGTTTTGTTCCTTTAGTTTGTTTATATGATGGGTAACATTTACAGTTTTTCATATGTTAAGCCAGCCCTGCATTTCTGGGATGAAACCTACTTGGTCGTGGTGGATGATATCTTTTATACATTGTTGTATATGATTTGCCAAAATTTTGTTGAGAATTTTAGCATCAGTACTCATGAGGGAAATTGGTCTGTAATTCTCCTTCTTTGTTGTGTCTTTGAGTGGCTTGGGTATTAGGGTAATTGTGGCCTCATAAAAGGAATTTGGCAATATTCCTTCAGTTTCTAATGTGTGAAATAATTTGAGGAGTAACGGTAGTAATTCTTTGAATGTCTGGTAGAATTTGGCACTAAAACCATCTGGACCAGGGCTTTTATTTTTGGGGAGGTTTTTAATGACAGCTTCAATTTCCTTAAGGGTTATAGGCTTGTTTAGGTAATTAATCTGATCGTCATTTAATTTTGGTAGATGGTATCTGTCCAGAAAGCTGTCCATTTCTTCTAGGTTTTCCATTTTTGTGGAATACAGATTTTCAAAATATGGTCTGATAATTCTCTGTATTTTCTGGGGGGTTTATTGTTATGTTCCCCTTTTCATTTCTGATTTTGTTGATTTGAACACTCTCTCTCTCTGTTTTTTGATTAGTTTGGCTAAGGGCTTATCTATCTTGTTAACTTTCTCAAAGAACCAACTCTTAGATTCGTTGATTCTTTGTATTGTTCTTTTTCTTTTAATTGTATTGATTTCAGCTCTAAGTTTGATTATTTCCTGCCGTCTACTCCTTCTAAGTGAGTTTGCTTCTACTTGTTGTAAGGCTTTCAGCTGAGCTGTTAGGTCTCTAGTGTGGGATTTCTCTAGGTTTTCATATAGGCATCTAGCGCTATGAATTTTCCTCTTAAGACTGCTTTCACTGTATCCCACACATTTGGATACCTTGTGGATTCATTTTCATTAAATTCTAGGAAGGCTTTGATTTCTTTCTTAATTTCTTCCTTGATCCAGAGATGGTTCAGCTGAGTGATGTTTAGCTTCCATGAGTTGGTAGGCTTTCTTTGAGTTTTGATGCTGTTGAACTCTAACTTTAGGCCCTGGTGGTCTGATATGTTACAAGGGATTATTTCCATTTTTTGTATCTGTTGATATTTGCTTTATGTCCAATTATGTGGTCAATTTTGGAGAAAGTTCCATGAGGAGCTGAGAAATATATATATTCCTTTGTGTTTGGATAGAACTTCTGTAGATATGTATTAAATTCATTTGCATCATAACCTCTTTTAGACTCCTCATTTCTCTGTTGAAACTCTGTCTGGTTGATCTATCCAGGGTTGAAAGTGGGGTATTGAAGTCTCCCACTATTAGGGTGTAAGAATTGATGTCGGATTCGAGCTCTAGCAGTGTTTCTTTTACATAAGTAGGTGCCTTTATATTAGGGGCATAAATATTCAAGATTGAAATGTCTTCTTGACCAATTTTTCCTGTGATGAATAAGTAGTGTCTATCTTGGTCCCTTTTAAATGCTTTTAGCTTAAAGTCTACTTTGTTAGATATTAGGATCGCAACCCCTGCTTGTTTCTTAGGACTGTTTGATTGGAAAATCTTTTCCCAACCCTTTATTCTAAGCCTGTGTCTTTCTTTGTGGTTGAGGTGTGTTTCTTGTAGGCAACAGAGGATGGCTTCTGATGTTGTATCAATCTTGTTAGTGTGTGACGTTTTATAGGAGAGTTGAGACCATTGATATTAAGGGAGATTAGTGACCATTGATTCATATTTTCTGCCATTTTGGGTGGTAACTTGTTTGTATTTCCTTTCTCTGGGGTATACTTCTGTGGAATTATTGATTGTTTGTGATTTCGTGGGTGTATCTGGGGTCCTTAGGTTGAAGTTTTTCCTCTAATGCTCTCTGTAGTGCTGGATTGGTAGATACATATTCTTTTAATCTGACTTTGTCCTGAAATACCTTGTTTACTCCATCTATGGTGATTGATAATTTTGCAGGGTATAGTATTCTAGTTTGGCAGCCATGCTCTTTTTGCATCTGTATAACTTCTGACCAAGCCCTTCTAGCTTTCATCGTTTCCACTAATAGTCAGGCGTTATTCTGATGGGTCTGCCTTTATATGTGAGTTGGCCCTTTTCTTTTGTAGCTCTTAAAATTTTTTGTTTGTTCTGTATGTTTTGTGGCTTGTTTATAATGTGGTGCGCTGACGTTTTTGGGGGGGTCATATCTATTTGGTGTTCTGTAAGCTTCTTGCATCTTTATACGCATTTCCTTCTTCAGATTAGGAAAGTTTTCTTCTATAATTTTATTGAAAACATTATCTGTGCCTTTGAGCTCATATTCTCCTTCTTCTATTCCTATTATTCTCAAATTAGGTCTTTTCACGGTGTCCTAGATTTCCTGAACATTTTGAGTTATGGCTTTTTTAGTTTTACTATTTTCTTTGACTGATATATCTATTTGAGCTACTGAGTCTTCCACTTCAGAGATTCTATCTTCCATCTCTTGAACTCTGCTTTTTATGCTTGTATCTGTGGTTCCAGTCTTTTTCGTCAGATTTTCTATTTCTATCTTTGTCTCATTTTGTCCCTTTTTAATTGCTTCTATTTCAGCTTTTAGTTCCTGGCATGTTTCTTTCATAGATTTGTTCATCTCTTACAATTTTTTGTTTGTATTTTCTTCTATTTCTTTAAGGCTATTTTTCATATCTTCTTTGAGAGCTTCGATGATCATCAAAAAGAAATTTTTGGTGTTGCTTCCTTCTGTTTCCTCTTCATTGCTCAGTTCAGGTCTTGTATTTGTAAGATAGTCACTTTCTTCTGGAGTTACCTTGTTGTTCTTTGTATTATTATGTAAGTTTTTGCACTGATGTTTGCCCATGGCTTCCGTGGTTCAGAATTATGTGGCTCCTGGTCAGTTGTGGCACTCGGGCTTGAGTGCCTCCTGTCACCTCTCTGGGCGGGATCTGAGTCTGTCCTTCAGGGACCCCAGTCGTTATCTGTTTGCTCAGTTGGAGGTGGAGGTGGGTAGCCATGCAAATTCCCTCAGCAGCAACTGGGGGTATGGTGACAGGCAGATTTTATCGGTGCCTGCTACTGAGTGCACTGGGACTCACTCTGCAGACAGCACCCAGTCCCGGAAGTGGAACCAGAACCGATGGGAGCTCAACTCTCCCTCCCTGGCTGGGATATAGGCGCTTGGGCCTGGTGACCCCTCCTCACCTCTGGGCGGGGTCTGAGTCTGTCCTTTAGGGACCCCCGTCATTATCTGTTTGCTCAGTTGGAGGTGGAAGTGGGTAGCTATGCAAATTCCCTCAGCAGTAGCTGGGGGTATGGTGACAGGCAGACTTTATCTGTGCCTGCTACAGAGTGAGCTGGGACTCACTCTGCAGACAGCACCCGGTCCCGGAAGCCGAGTTAGCATTTTCAAAAGCCAGAAATTCAATTATTATTTGCCTAGCTTCTTATTTTGGTACCATTCTATTTACTGCTGAAGTCAACCTTTGTAATAAAATCTGAAAAGGTTTCTTTTGGCTCTTGCATAATTTTTGTAAATGACTCAGTTTTCTTTTCTGCTTCTTCAATTCTATACCAAGCATTCAATGCTGCTATTTGGCATAAATCCAGGGTATGATTATCATATAAAGCTTGCTTTGCTACATTAGCATAAACTTTTACTTCAAGAAGTTGGTCTTGGGAGATTTCAATATCTCTAGCCTTACTGTACTATTCAATGGTCTTAGTTTCCTCCTTCTACATGGTCTATAATAGGAAGTTTCTGGTCCAGACAATCTCTAAGATTTTGACCAGAAGTTCCAAAGTCCCAAAGAAACACACAGAAGTTTATATTCATTTTATGCTGATTGGTGTATTGCATAGACATATTGCTAACTAGCTCTTCCATCCTAATTCAATCTACTTCCATTAATCTGTTTAGCCATGTGGCTTGGTACATTTTTTTTCAGAGCAGCATAGTTTTCCTTTTTCTCTGCCTCTGCTAGTACCTTTCCATAATGTTTCTCTAGATTCTCTCTGGCATCTCTGCGCTGCTCTTCTTGTTTCTAGAGTTTTCTTAGTCTGGTAGCCCTACTCACACATCCTGCCTGCCTTCCTGCAAATTAGCTTTTTATTAAACCAGTAGGAAGGATACATCCCACTAAATTTCTCCTTTCAGAATTTTAAAACAAGAACCCCCAAACTAATTTCCTTTGCATAGTTTCCCCCCATTATCTAAAACAATTTATAATCAACACTGTAAGCAAAGGCAAACTTCTATAATCCATTTTTGGGTAATGTGGACGTAGTTCTCTAGGCTACTTTCTGCCGAATAGGGGAGCTGACAATCTTATGGGGACCTGAAGAATAATTTAGGATTATGAACAAGTATTTAATGGAGTTGTCTCTAAGTCTGGGTCATCTCAGCCAGTCTCCATGAAGTTGTTCTGGATGCAGAGCTCAGAGAAAACAGCAACAGAGGTGCTCTGAAATGCTGGAACATCTGGGCTATCCATTTTAATTGGGGACATTTCAGAAGATCTTCCTCAATTTAACTTTATTTTCTTTAACCAGGAAAAAACCCACTGTTCTTATTTTCTGTGGGGAAAAAAGAGAAAATCTTTTCTCTAAAGAAGCATGTCTTTTGATTTCAATTTCAATGTCAACTTATTTACCACATATATAGGTTGGATTAATCCAGTTGCATTTATAATCAATGGCCAGAGCAGCTTTTTTATCATATCTTTTTTAAAAAATATTATTTGAGTGGCTGACTTAAAATTCCTTTTTTATTATGAATAAAGTCATATTTTTTTTATCCATGTATCCCCTTTACAGACTCCCATTCCCCTCCTGCCCCTTCCAGTCACTCTCTCTTCTCTCAATCAATTTATCTCCTCCCTAGCAAGGGCAGGAGGTCCCAAGGTCCCAAGGTCCCAAGGTGGCTTAGTTCAGCATCCACTCCAGGCAGATCGCTATCCTCACCTCAACATCAAGACTGGGTTAGGTGTGCCTCTGGAGGGAATGGGATCTAAGGTGCCAGTCCAAGATGTTTCAGATCCCAAGCTGTTCTGTGGTTGTGGTTTGCAGCTTGGACATGCTTAGCTTTTGGTTTAAAGTCCACTAATGAGTGAGCACATCCCCTGCTTATCTTTCTGGATTTGTGATACCTCGCTCAGGAGGATATTCTCCAAATCCATCCATTTGCCTGTGAATTTTTGGATATCATTTTCTCTTACTGCTGAGTAGAACTCTATTGTGTAGATGTACCACAGTTTGTTAATCCATTCCTGTTATTCCAAATGAAATTGAGTATTGTTCTTTCAAGGTTTGTAAAAAATTGTGTTGGGATTTTGATGGGAATTGCATTGAATCTGTAGATTGCTTTTGGTAGGTTGTCATTTTTACTATGTTGATCCTACCTACCCAGGAACATGGGAGATCATTCCATTTTCTGCTATCCTCTTCAATTTCTTTCTTCAGTGACTTAAATGGTCAAATAGATTACTTACTACTTTGGTTATAGTTACACCGAGGTATTTAATGCTATATGCAGCTATTATAAAAGGTGATATTTCCCTTCTTTCTTTTTCAGCCCTTTTATCTTTAGTGTATAAGAGGGCTTCTGATTTCTTTGAGTTAATCTTGCATCCTGCTACATTGCTAAAGGTGTTTATCAGCTGTAGAAGTTCCCTAATAGAATTTTTTTTGTCACTTATGTATACAATCATGTCATCTGCAAAGAGAGATAGTTTGACCTCTTCCTTTCCAATTTGTATCCCCTTAATCTCCTTTTGTTCTCTTATTGCTTTAACTAAAACTTTGAGAGCTCTGTTAAATAATAGATAAGGGGAGACAAGACATACTTGTCTAGTTCCTGATTTTAGTGGGATTGCTTTGAGTTTTTCTCCATTTAGTTTGATGTTGGCCATCAGCTTCTTGTAAATTGCTTTTATTATACTTATGTATTTTCCCTGTATTTTTGATCTTTCCAGGACTTTTATTATAAAGAAGTGTTGGTTTTTTCAAAGGTTTTTCAGCATCTAAGGATATAATCATGTGTTTTTTTTTCCTTCAGTTTGTTTATATGATGGATGACATTTATAGTTTTTCATATGTTGAACCAACCCTGCATTTCTGGGATGAGGCCTACTTGATCATGGGAGATGATATTTTTTATATGTTGTTGTATATGGTTTGCCAGAATTTTTTAAAGAATTTTTGCATCAATATTTATGAGGGAAATTGGTTTGTAATTTTCGTTCTTTGTTGTGTCTTTGATTGGTTTGGGTATTAGGATAATTGTGGCTTCATAAATAGAGTTTGACAATGTTCCTTCAGTATCTACTGTATGAAACAGTTGAGGAGTATTCATGTTAGTTCTTCTTTGAACATCTGGTAGAATTCTATAGTAAAACTATATGAACCTGGCCTTTTTTTTTACTTAGGAGGCTTATAGTGACAGCTTGATTTTTCCTTAGGGGTTATAGGTCTGTTCAGATATTTAATTTGATATTGATTTAATTTTGGTAAGTGGTACTAGTTGAGAAAGCTGTCCATTTCTTTCATGTTTTCCAGTTTTGTGGAGTGTAGATTTTTCAAAGTATGACCTGATAATTCTCTGGATTTCCTGGGGGTCTGTTGTTATGTCTCTCTTTTCATATCTGATTTTGTTGATTTTGATACTATCTCGCTGCTTTTTGGTTAGTTGGATGAGGATTTTTCTATGTTGTTGACTTTCTCAAAGAACCACCTCTTTGATTCATTGATTATTTGTATTATTCATTTTGTTTAAATTGTATTGATTTCAACTATAAGTTTGATTATTTCCTGCTGTCCACTCCTTCTTGGTGAGTTTGCTTCTAATTATTCTAAGAGTTTCAACTGTGCTGTTAGTTCTCTAGTGTGGGATTTCTCTATGTTTTTCATATAGGCATCTAGTGGTATGAATTTTCACCTTAAGACTGCTTAAGTCTAACAAAACCATCACCCAACACAACGAGACATTTAAAAGTATAATCCACCAGTGGTGACATTTCAGGGACTGCAATAGGGTCATGTAGTCACACTGAACTGTCTTACACTTCAACCAGAGTGGCAGGTCTGTCGTCTGAACCTGAAATTCCTGACTTGCCTTTCTCCTGCTCACGTCTCTGAGTGAGGGCCCCACATGAAGTACATAAAAGTACAACACTGGAGAGTTTTTAACTCTCTTCCAATTATTCACACTGAAAAGCACTGTGTATAATTGGAAGCAAAGACACATGCATGGAACACTGTTAAACGGTAGGGAATTTAATCATTCTTAAAACATGATTGTTTGTGAATTCCAAATATAGATTCCTTTGTGTCATGCTGACCTGTCTAGTGAAACACGACATTGAAGGTGAAGAAGGAGTCTAGTGTGTACCCAGCAGCAAACCTGAGATCTGCAAGTGTTGGTTGGAGCCTAGCATTCCTTGGAGCACTCTAGTTCACAAACTGCTATACCCCATGGTGCCAGCAGGGGGAGCTGAGTTTCCAGGCTGAGCCAGGGTTGTTAACTGACTGCAGGTTATGCCTGAGCCTCATCATGGAAGATGTGGGTTGGAATGGGGCTCAGCCAGCCTGAGGTGAGCATGAGGTGACTGGCACCCCTGTCTAGCTGGTCTAAGAGTTGAGGAAATTCCAAGTGTTTGAATCCCACAGGTGGATGGAGTGAAAGACTAGTACAACCCAGGGCTGGGGAGGTAAGGCTGGAATAGAAACTCCTGGAGGCTAGAGGAAGTCATATGGATAACACAGGAAGGCCAGTGACAGGTACAGAAGTTGACTGAGATGCCTGTTGTGAAATGGGACCTAGGTGAGCCTGTGCCCATCAGAGGGATGTCTCAGCCTTCTAGACTGAACACAGTCCAGCTGGTGAGAGTCGTCTGCCCCACTAGAGAGAGGGGGGAGGTCCTAGAAACACGAAACTGATTCCCTAGCCCTTCTAAATTCCCAGAGTATAATTGCCATTTTCCCCACTGTCTTGTTCAATTCTCTGGCAAATGTTGGGGCTTTGGTGAAGGTGGTTTAGAGATGGTAGAAATTTCCTAGTTCCTGAAAGACGTATTTCTGTAGGGCTAAGTCTGAAAAGGAGTGGCCAAGTGTAAAACACCTCCGTAGAACTGTAGACTCCTGACTATACTGTGATAAAGCCAACCTTGAAGAAGTGGGTATTAAAATATGTGTATGGTGGATGTCATGGCACACACCTCGAATCCCAGCACTGGAGAAGCTGATGCAGGCAGACCTCTGGAGTTTATGGCCAGGCTCATCTAATAGTAAATTCCAAGTCAACCAGAGCTGTATAGTGAGATTCCATCTCAAAAATAAAAACAAACAACCCTCTAATCCCCACCTGGAAAGATGATAAATATGTGGCAATTGTCTAGCTTGAAGTTTTAGCTGGGGAAGGGGCCGAGGAAGAAGGAGGAAATGAAGCCCAGAAGTGACATGAGATGCCTGCCTGGACCACTGGATAGCTCAAACAATAATGGATTCCAGTTATATTCACTATGCAGACGAGTTTATTACAAATTTTTAATTTGGCTGCCCCCACCGTGTGGTTTCTGCCTGTTTGCAGACTAGCTAGTCAGGGACAGCCAGTTTTTACCACCTATTAGTTGGGCTTCATGTTTCTTCTTATCCATGGCAGGAAATTTACCACATTAGTGAAGATTCCTGCAGAAATCTTGTTTCGTTTTACATGGGATGCAACTCCAAAAGCTCTGTTGTCACACACGAGGGGTCCCCCAGAGTCACCCTGTGGGCAGAGAAAGAAAGAGCTGAGCCTGGTTCCCCTTGGTTCAGCTTTCCCTACCTCCTTCTGGGAAGGTTAACACTCTCTAGTGGCCAGGACAGGTTTTCCAATTCCCTGTATCTGACTATCTGAGCTCAGGAAGCCCAGCTTGGTGATGATGTCCCTGCTCTGATCTGGGGTTTGAGGGTTTGCCCATTCCCAAGCCAGGCCTCCCCAGGTTCCTGTCTTCCGGGATTTTCTCTATTAAAGGCTTGAATCCCACCTTTGAAGGAGCCTGTATATTCTGTGGGTCTGCGGCACAAATCTGAATGTTCTTGATGAAGCGACGAAAGTAGGATTTGCACACATGGTCCTCCTGGATGATCAGTTCAGCCTCTTGTAGGTAGGCAGATCCTTCAGTGGCATTTAAGGAAGTTCTCCCCCAGCCAGGCAGAAGACACACACGCCCCGGCTTCACCTGGGCATTGTCCCTGGGCAGCCTGAGGTGCCTCACAGCTTCTGTCTTCCTGGCCTTCCTCTCCAGCTGATAGGAAAGAAGAGAGACCTGCTCAGCCAGGAGCCTGCTGGCCTGGGACACTTTGAAAGCCAGGATGGCAGAGAGGGAAGGAACCGGATCAGGGCAGCAATCAAGGGAAAGACCTGTAGCAAGGAGAGCACAGGCACCAGGGGTGGGTGTGGGGTGGGTTGTGGGTGGAGGTGTGTGGATGGGGTTGGCAGGTCTCACCTTTAAGAGCATGATGTCATTAGATCGGGCCTTATGGTCATAGGCTGGGTGGGGAATGGCTTTTTCCACAGTGATGATCTGCTGGGTCTTCTCCCGTACCCGGATGTTGTGGGCCCCCAGAGTGACTTTCATTGACCTGTAGAGAGCAGAGTGGAGATGACAGATGTGGTGTCAGAGAGGACACCTTCCAGGACGTGTGGCAGGCAGGGTGGGGCTCTAGCTAAGAGGACTTGACGAGACAGGGCACCTCAGGGTTTGACCTGGTGCCCTTTGCTTCTCAAGGACATTAGACCCCTGGAGGTTCCCTGTTCCTTCTAGGAAATATTCTAAAGATTGCCTTGACTATTAAGTCACC